>JAQIXC010000215.1:0-38054 GCA_034697605.1 Metabelba pulverosa | reverse complement strand
CTCTCTCTCTCTCTCTCTCTCTCTCTCTCTCTCTCTCTCCCAGATTTTAATTTTAATTAATACAGAACTAAAATAGCATTTAAAACACAACGGAAATAGTATTTAATTTAATTATAATTACATTTTCGGTATTTGTGTCACAAATAGCAAAAACATAATTAATTGACTGAACACTGAAACAGATTTTTGTAATTATTAATTGAATACAAAAACACAATATACAGTATAATAGCGTATAATTATACACAATCATTTAATTTCTAACATGTTTAAAAACTAATTTCAAGTTTAAAATCACTAAATTTATAGTCAAATTTTTGTTGTTTCAATTTTAACAAGTTCAAACTGCGATTATAATCTCGAAAATATTTATCAGGCATAAAATTTAAATCAATTAATATTTCAATAAAATAATTTTGTTGCTGTCAATCAAGAATAATCTAATTTAGTTAATTAAATTTAAACATCATTTAACTTTTTTTGGGAATTAATCAAACTGCAATTTACTGCACATAAAGCGTACGAAAAAGTTTCATGATCAAAGTTGAACAACACCTTCGAAACAAGAAAGCGAAAGGTTATACACATTTATGGAAATATAATTTTCGGATTCATTTTCAACGCCATTCTAACGACGATTTTATCACTAGATATCAGAATTAGATAACGACTAAAAAGTTGCGAATTTTTATTCGCTTTCAACGAACGAACGAAAAACGCATTTCAGATGCAATCCAAACACGAAATCTAAAATCGCAGCAAAAGTTTTCACAAATTTTATTCAATTCAATCATCAAATATGTGATAAAAGAGTGTTTTTGCCATAAAATATAACTCATTTCGTAAATACCTTCGATAACGAACTCAAGAAAAAAATCTATTAAAATATAAATAAGACTAAAAACAACTGATAAAGAGTAGTGTATAATATTGTTAAGTTAAGAAAAAAATCTTATTATTTATCTATAATATAAATCTGACAAAAAACTAAAACGAAATCTTGATTTCGTTTATTTTACAATTCAATATCAATTCATAAATCATTGAAACATTAAAACATTTTTTTCGTATACATTAATAGCAAAAACAAATCTCAAAAATAATAATAATTTAGAGAAAAAACAAAACACAACCGAAAGTGAGATGAGTTGTAATGAACTCAAACCGACAAAACAATAGATTATATAATAAAACATTACTATAATATAAAAACACTTTTGATTCTCCACAACAGCGCAAAAAATGTTGAAATCAAAAATTTCATTATAATAACAAGTTTTTTTTTCTCGTTCGAAATGTTTTGGTTTGAAAATATTTGATAATAAAAAAAAGCCATGTTTATATTTAACGAATTGATTGACGTTTTTTTTTTCGTTGAGTTATTTATGAAATAAATAAAATAAATAAATTATTTAACAGAAAAAAACGTTTTGTTGGAATCCCTTTAAGCCCTCACTCGCCTGATAAGCGCGCAAAGGTTAGGCAAGATCATTTTTTAAACATGCACTTGAAAAACATGATTGCCAAATTTCAAAAGTCAATTTTCTACTTGCTTATTTATTGCGATTATTGATTTTTAAACTTAATGCAAAAGAAGCCTAACATCCGAACAAATTTATGGCGAATATTATGTAATATTTTCTTTTGTAAAATCATTCAAAAACCTATTAAACAAAAACTTGAATAACATTTCAGTGAAATTAAACTGAAAAACATCGCATAAAAGCGTATAATTGGCAATAAAATGCTATTTCAGACAAAAATAAATACTAAATAATTAATAGAAAAACAAAAAACATTTTTCAAATCGAAATTGATTTTTCGAAATGAGCTCATAATTGATTAGTTGTAGACATTAGACGTCTTTAGGTATAATTAATTACTGTACGGAATATACAGTATATTTTGTTTGGAATCGCGAGTCAAGAGTCGAGAAATTGATTTTCATATAGATTTCGGTTTTCGATATCGTTTTTCTCCGCTCTTATCGATAGGGAGAGAGAGAGAAGAAGAAGAAAAATATTAATTTAATTATAATTTTTTTCGCTCTCATCTTGTGGTTGAATAGCAAGTTGGTTTTTCGGCGTAAGAGGCGTGAAGTGCCAATCGCACAGACCTCTCGGTTTTCGAGCGGTTTTGGGTTTTTATATGCAGTATATTATCCAAATATATTGAATATATTTTTATACATATTTTTCTTTATCGCTTACAAAACATTAGCTGACATTTAATTTATGATTAGTTCTCTAAAAATTTATTAATTAATTTCCGAAAAAAGTAACAATTTTAACGATAATAATCATTGCAATCAATAAAAATAAACTTTTAAAATTAATAATCTATAATTGAAATGAAATACTAAATTAAGTATTTAATTTAAGCTTGATAATTAATACTTCCTCTTATTTATTATTAATTTTAATTATTGAAAATTTTACATTAAAGTTAATGATTTTATAGAACACATTAAAATGTCTAACTTTTAGTTTTATTTTTGTATTTTAATAATTTATCATGTTTAAAGTTATCTAACAAATTAAATTAAAAGTTATATAGTTTAAAGTACTCTATTTAAAACAAAAATATAAAACAAAGTTAAAAACGAAATAAAAGCAAACTTTTGATACGAAATTCTTTAGATAAGACTATTAGCAAAATATACTGTAGTTTTCGAAAAACAAAAACAAAAACGAATATTAAAATTAATGAACAAGCTAAAAATTATAAATGGATAAAGACATTAGTTTTTTATTTTAGGCCATTATAATGCAGTATATAATGTATAGATTGGCAAGTAAAAAAGTAAGATACAAAAAATTTTAAGCTGTGCTAAGCTTAGCAACCGATTCGAAACAACGGCAGAAGTTTTGAAACGAAAACTCTTTGGTTTCGTTTGATTAATCACTTCTGAAAATATGCTTTCGTTTTATGTAATGTTCGTTACATTCACTTAAAATTTTTTCACTCCTCTGTAGATAACATATAATCTCCGCTTATTCTCAACCCTTTTGTTGCACAAACTCTTCGCTAACACTGGGAGAGAGAGAGAGAGAGAGAGAGAGAGACCGGGGTATTGCAAAAATATTTTGAATTTAATTAAAATTTAATTATGTTTTCTTTCGCTGAGAATATAAATTAGCATGGCACCTAGCATTAATTTTTAGCAATATACATTATTGCGTTTTTTCACACCAAAATTCCTATTCTACAGTATATTATTTGAATAAATTGGTAAAATGTAACAAAAGAATAATAAGAATGAAATTTACTGTTTAGTAATTTTTGCATTTATTTTTGTTTTTACTTTTACTGACGAATTGTAGATTAAATTTAGAAATCAAACCGAAATACTTAATCAAAAGAATGGCAAATATTTCTATATCAGTGCAATCTTGTAATGAATTATTTAAGAAATGTATATTTATGCTATGTTTGTACAGTATAAAGTGTAAAGGAAAAATATATTTCAAACTATAAACTAAAATATTCATAAATTTAAATCTCAGAAACACATGTCATAGGGAAGAGTCAAAACAAAATTTGATTTATAAATAAAATAAAATAAATTTCAACAGTGTATTAAAAAATGAGAAAATTCAAACAGAATACAGACGAGAGATGGGGAGAAAATACAGACATGTAAATATTTCTGTCGGCAAACTTTACAAAGAACAAAAACAAAACAAAAAAAAAACTGCATTGAATAAATCGTATCGTAGATTAATAGCATGATATATAAACTAGATAATAGACACAAAAAACTAAAATGAAAAATAGCAAGCGAGAATTGGAGAAAGGTGAAATGACGTGATTAAGCAGATGCAAAACTGAAACACAAATAAATTGTCAGCAAATACACAGATAGTATAAAAGTATACTGTATATATTGTATTCATAATCGCATTCGCAATGCACGCGAGATTAACATTAAGATTATATTAGAAAAAAACTATTTTTAAGACTTCAATAAAACAAAATGAATGTTTGCAAAAATATGTACATGTTACAAAAATATAAATTGTTATTTGTAAGAAATCGCAATTGAAATCAAAGATGAATTGTAATCATAATAATAGCAAATAATATACGGAATTGTATTATCGATTTCTCGACAATTGTTTTGTCAAAAAACATTGATTTCGAAAACATAAAAATGTACTGTACAATTATGTCATATATACTGTAGAATAAATTCACTCAAATTCCCGGAAATTATCACTGAATTACACGCAACTTATTATTCGAGTATTTCCGTTAAAATCTCCAAATCTAGAAAATAGATAAGCTTAATTCTGAATAGCTGCTTTTTGCCATTTAAATATTGTACTAGAATAAACTGGGTATTATTTTGGCTCAATTTTCATACAATATATTCAATTTAGAACTATTGGTATTATTGAATAAATCAGAGATTAGAGAAAAATATAATAAATTGACTCAAATATAACCAATGGCTGTAATACTTGTGAGAAAAGTAAAGCGTTTTTATCGAATATTAGTTTTCCGGAGATTATCATCGATTGGTATATTGTATTTGAAAACTGTCAGTGAATGATAAAATAGATTTAATAACATGATAACTTTATGTAGAACCAAGTAGAAATATGTAGCGACATCAAGAAAATACACTGCAGGAAAAAATTTTGCTATGATAACAATATTAAACAAATAAAAACAAATCAATATAAATTAATCGAAATAAAATATATATTCAATCATTTTATAGACACAAAAATTCCAATTTAACTAAACATGTGCTGCCATTCAATCAATAAAAACGTATCATTTGATGTCATTTCGGAAAAATTGAAATTAATTTCAAACATCAGACGAAATTTAATATGTAACATGTTTAAAATTGCATTCAAAGCTTCTCATGCTGTCAGACAATAGAACATTAATAAGAAAAATAGGAAATTCAGAGACAACTATGAAAATAATTAGACAAAACAAAAATAATTAAAATTCTTGATATGCACAGTGAATGTGCGCTCAGATATACGGCACACATAACTCGGCGAACAGTTTAACCCGAAAGCACCCGAACTATAGATAGAAGAAAAGGGGTTTAATGGTGTGTCGAGTGAATGAAATCTACAATAAAATAGATTCAAACGAATAAAAGTCACATTTTTCTGGTCATTTGAGCGCATTCTGTATGCAATCGATTGCCTCTTTTCTACGCGAAATCTTCACTCCATTCGAGACTACAGTCGAGACTACATTCGCAGCGAATATTCAATCGACTATTAGATTGGTTTTGGGTTTTAATGCGCTATTCTATGCAATCGCCGGAAAAGGTCTTTAAACAGTATTAGCCATTAAATTAAGGGTTAGGACAGAGAACTCATTCGCGGGTTTCGCACTAAATAAGCAAAACTTTTTAGTTAACAGAAAATAGCGTTTTATTAGCGCAGCTAACGCTACCTGTGCTGCTCTCCTCAGTCGACTCTTCTCTCCTGTTCCCCTCAATGCTCTCTCTCTCTCTCTCTCTCTCTCTCTCTCTCTCTCTCTCTCTCTCTTTGTTCTTTCTCCCTGTGCTCTCTCCCCATCTCTCTCTCCTCACATATTCATCTAAATTGCATTAATGTACAGAAAAATTCATTTTATTTATTCAGTGTTTTATACACTGCATAAAAACTGTTTGTGTAATAGAGAACTGTACTCTCACTGCACACACAATGCAAGCGCCGATTCCGATGTGCTATCCATTAATTATACGATCCGTCAGAATATGAAATAAGAATTTTTAAACATTTTATAATAAAAAATCTTTTCTTCAAAAACCCAAAAGAATTATTACTTCGTATTTATCTTTGAGTACGAAAAACAAGTTATACTTCATTCGAGTTATGCATTTCATTACTCATGAATTTAATCTCTTTTGTGATGTTTTTATATTCGTATCGAAAAAGCAAATAAAGAATTTAATAAAGATTTTGAATAATGATAACCGAATTATAAATCTCTTTAAAGAGAATGCCTTTTCTTATTTATAAACATGCTTAAAAATGTGCGGAAAGTTCTGACAATTGAGAAATTAATTGGTAGTTAATCACCGAATGAATGGCAAAACTATTTTTACGATTATTTTATTATTATTTGTTGTCAAACATAAATCAGAAGCAATTAATAGCCAAACAAAACGAAAAAAATTCTTTTTAAATAATTACTTCGGGATTAGTTCGAGGATAGCTACTCGCGTTTGGAATAAGCATGCTAATGCGCTCACCGGTACGTTTACAATGCAATTCTCTTACGATTCGATCTGTTTTCTCATAGAAACAGAAACACAATTCCGTCGCCGTCTGTCATACAATCACTTCAATACCTGCGCTAAACATGAGTTGAATATTAAATACGAATACATTTTCGCGTTTCTCTCACTAATCACTCGACTTAATCAGACAATTATTTTGCGCTGATCTTTAAGACCCGTCGAAAACAACAAATACATAACACAATTACATAACGAGGCGAGAGAGAGAGAGAGAGAGAGAGAGAGAGAGAGAGAGAGAGAGAGAGAGAGAGAGAGCCGAGGAATTTGTTATGTGTTATGTTAGGCGAACGTCACGGATAGGTAACAAAAAATCTTTTTGAAGCTATAGTTAGCTATAGTTTTCGCTTCGCCTTAAAAAAGCTAACAAATGAATGTCAGATCTCTGACAACTTGTGATTAATCCTAACGCAAAAAATTGATTAATATGTTTCAGATTTTTTTCCAGAAAAACAATTTCGAAACACATTTTTTACCATTAGATAAATGAGAAACTTATAAAAAATTATATTAATTTTAAATAATATATTGTTTTCGCGTTTGTGATATCGAACTGTGTGTTTGAGATTTTTTTTATAAACTATTAAAACTGTTTACAAAAAGCATTTTTTGCAAAATCAATTTTAATGAACAATATGTGTATTGAGTAAAAATTGATTAATAAATATTTTGTGCATTGCATATACAAAAAGCAAGTGCTTATAAAGACGTCAAATGTATTGCCGAATCATTTATAAGGATTTTGGATAAAAATAGCAAAAATAACAACAAATCGAATGCCAATGTGTTTTGTTGGTCAAAGTTGTTTATTCCCAATGATTTAAACAAGGTAATCCATTAATCAAAAAACAAGCGCAAAACAACAATTTTTGGCTTTAAAAGCATTTAACAATAATTAATCTAAAAAATTACTTGGTGAAAATGAGACTATTCCACAATAACATGCATGTAATTGAAATATGCATGTTAGAATTTTCAAATTAAAATTTCTAGTGCTCAGACAGTAAGCTAGACTAGCATGAAACAATGGCATTTCGCATTAGCTTAGCAAAAGTATAAATCAGAAGCTCTTCACAAAATTAACCGAAATATTTGTGTTATGACTGATCGGATAGGTATCGCTAATCCGTAGTAAGCATTACATAAAAGCATTTCTAATATAAATTACAATATTATGTAATATAAGAGAATAAGAAAAAATCGTAAGACATGTGAAGCTAAAGCGCAAAACACACGACTCGTCTGGCATTCGCTGTTTGTAGACGCGAACCGTCCGATCCATTCGCACAAGACTTGCGAGCGTTCGGTGCGAAAGCGAGAGGCGCTCTGTCTATCAGAGGCTATCATATCATATGCGAACACTGTATGCGATCGCCTCAGACCTCAGACCGCCTTCCGATCCGCTTCTTATTTATTGTCTTCGCCGTCGGATTTCACGGCTTTGACCCGACAAGCGATGCCTCTTATCTTATCTCTACAGCCGAACGATGTTAACAGAAATAAACAACGAGTGCGAGAACAACGAGCGAAAAAAATTAACAGGCTTATTCTTTGCCCAAACACTGTTTCGCACCGTTTATCAGACGAGTCATAACATAACTCACGAACAGATTGTGTGAAATATTGTAAACAAACGATAAGACAATTTGCGTTTTGTTTCGTTGGTGGCTCTCCTCTGCTCTCTCTCTCTCTCTCTCTCTCTCTCTCTCTCTCTCTCTCTCTCTCTCTCTCTCTCTCTCTCTCTCCGTCGGTCGGTTCGGCTCTTGTGGTCAAAGCACTCGCCGCCAGACCTGAAGACAAACCTTCGCTTCGTTTACGAAATTTTGTGGCAAAACGTGTTTTTCGCGTAAAATGTGGTTTTGGATCAAATTTTGAATATCAAGAATGAATGGTTTGCGAGAAAAACGTGAAGAAATGTTTTGCGCAATAATTTCTAAATCTAACCGAGCATGCTAGAATAATTGGCGTGTACAAACACATTATATGAAAGCGTTAGTTTGTTGAGTTTTGTTTAATTAGATTATGATTTTTTGAAATTATTTAATATCCAAATAATTAAACTATATCTACATGCTATATAATTCAGCATGGATCCCTTTAATCACTTTCAAAATCATATCAGAACTCTTTTGTTATTATAGCCATGCTTATATTATGTCTGGCAATTATTAGTGCAATATTTGTTTTTAAAATCAAATAGTTTTTAGATAAATACTGTTTAAATCAGTATAATAATAATAATATGCATAATAATAAATATATTGGTAGTACATTTTTCGCAAACTATCATGCCAATTTTAATCAAGTTTGTTTTACAACATCAAGGATTTTGACATTTAAATTTAATCGAGATTTAAGCAGACAATTGCTATTTTTCAGATTAAAAATATATTTTGTAACAATTTCTTCATTTTTTAACAAACTTGATCAAAATCAACTTGGTGTTATAAGAGAAATCCTGATTTAATTGATCTATTTAATTATATTTTATATTGTTATTTGCATATTTAATTTCAAAAACAAGCATTGAGATAATAATTTTCTGATAATATAAACATGTTTAATTAACGCCTTGTTTCCGGTTCGCATCGTCTCTATCCCTATCGAGAGCGCCGACCGAATGTGCGAAATAGGATCGAAAGTGACGTTCCGGTGCCTCCACTCCCCGATCGGCTCTTTTCATGAAATAACATTAAACTTTGATAACAAAAGAGATAGAATATGGTAAATGTGAAAGTGGCAAGAATGGGATACCATGCTCAATTGTACAGCTCAACCTGATCAACATACCTGAACTGCTCAGGTATGCAAGATTCTATGCCACACACCATACACACAAACGGTTGTACACAGCAGTACTCATAACAACTGATTTATAGCCAGCTTGATTAACATGGCAAAAATAAAATTTAATAGCCGATAATAAATTTACATGCTAAAATCTAACAATAGTTTTAATCTCATTTTTAAATTATATACTTTAGCGCTATATTCGAAGCAATTATACGCAGATTTTACTGTAGAAACTGCGAGCGAACAAAAAACACAAGCATCAAAGCATGTAAGCGAAAAAATAGCAAGGTTAAAATTGTGCGATTGTTTGGGGAGAGGGAGAGAGAGAGAGAGAGAGAGAGAGGCCTATAATTACTGGAGATATGAAAAAAAACGTTTTGATAATCGCGTGAAACTAATATTAATTGAGTTATGCCTTAACCGGCGCATATATGCAGACATGCTGAAATAAGCAACATAATATTCAGATGAACATTTTATGCATTCAACGCGGGCGCTGAGAAAAAATTCTGGACAGCAACATTTTGCACAAACACTTTCTACACCGTATATTTTATAAATGAATTTCCTGTAATTAGTCGAAACCGATGCCTATTTCGATAACAGAATTGCACTAAAAATATGTATATATTTTTGCACTGTATAAATATAAAAATCTAAATTTATATAAAGTTTTTTTAGCGTTGAAAGCGCGTCTCACACCTGTAGCGACCGATACACACATTTTCAACACCTAATTAGCAATTAATAGACGCCGTCGGGTGTTGTGTGGATACACAGGCGCTGACAACGGAATACCTAATGTATTGTCTGTTGTCTGCCTGTTGTCGACGAGAATAAGCGATACAATTATTGTCGACAAATAATAAGAATAATTCAATTAATCATCGAATGCAGTGACAGTCTATGGTTGGGCACCGGCAGTGCGAAAGGGGCCGGAAGGGACCAACACTCGCAATAAGAAACAAATAGCGAGAAAAAAGTTTGCGTTCGACTAATTGGCATTTAAGAGCTCAGGTGCTAACGCGCGCACCGGTAGGGAAACGGCCGGGCATTCAGGTGTTGTGCAAAATTATACTGTGTACTGTAATAGTGCGCACAAACAACTCACATTTAAAGACAATTGCATTCGTAAATACAGACTAAGGAATAGAAATCAGGAATTAATTTGACATGTTTAAAAGCGCAGCCGAAACTCGTCATTAAATTCAGATTTTTAGCATGAAAAATTGTTATTAAACGCAAATTCAATGCTAAATACATTTTTAATCAAGTTAGATTGGGTGTTAGTTTGGCAAGATTATAGCTGTGATTTCTGACACGTCAAAGCTAATTGCAATCAGATTTTCGTATTTTAGACATGTTACAACCGGAAGTTTACGAAATAATACTACATCGCAATATTTAGCCGCACATATATTTTTCAACTAGGTCAAACTGCTGTTGAACATCTTGTTACTAAATTTATTTAAATGAGTGCCAAATAAGTTGACACCGAATTAATTGACTGATCATCTGTAGACATATTGATTGTATATTCTGTGTAAAACACAAATAAATTTGAAATGATCTTGATAGAATATGCAAACATGTTGAGCAGATGTAAAAATATAGTTTCGCCTATTTTTCAATCAAAAAATCTTTTTTGCTGTTCATTAGTAGCGCTACGAAGCGATCAATCAATCGAATCAAATGCAAAGACAAGAAACAAATTCCTGAGAAAATAAATTCACTACAGATTGACGGCTCATGTGCTTGAGGTCAGTAAACATGAGCATGATGCTTTTTTGTTTACCCAATTATTCTACGTATGTTCTAGATTACAATGTTTGATTTTTTGAAACTTTTTGAATATTATTTTATAAATAAACTTAAAAGTTTCTGATTTTAGAAAACTTGTAAAGATATTCTTGTGTAATACTTATTACAAAAATAAAAATTTATACAATCTAAAATTTACACTACTGTACATAACGAATAAAATCGAATATTGTGTACATTGTATAAATGTATTTACAGCGCAAATATTGCACGATTCAAAGGAAAAACTTTGAAAATAAAAGTAACAATCACAAATGCACAACAAAAATGTTTACACATCAACAAAAAAGCTACTTTCTAAAATGTAAACCAAAAATACACATAAATTTTTATTACTCCAGACGAGAGTCTCGAATAATAACAACGAAAATATCAAAATAAATATGTATTTATACAGTGTTATTACGCATTCAGTTTGAGTTTTATACTGTGCAAAATTTTAACCAAAAATTGTGATTTTTATAAATAAAGTGAAAATTCTTTTGACACTAAAGGCGTAGAAACTGCGGAAACAATCGGTTGACGCGAGTGTTGGTCCCAAACACTCGCTTTCTATGCGATTGATATAATGGCTATAAATATAAATATCTATACTATCGATGAATTTTATAGCAAAAGATTTGAAATGACATAAAATTTTCAAAATATAATAATATGTATAAAAACGCGAATAAAGTGTTTGCGAATATGTGTCGCTCTTTATAAATATTTGCGATAAAAGACGAATGCAATAACTTATCGATAAATATACACAAAAGTGTCATAACTTTTAACATTTTAAAGCAAAAGATTTCAAAAACTTTTTTGAAGCCTTTTTTTCAATTCAACTAAATTTTAAATTCATTTCTCCAAATAATATGCAATAAAATAGACTTTTTATGAGTTTTTATAAACTTGTTTAAATCGGCTAAGTAATGGCAGCAATTTTTGACAATATAAATTTAGATTTAGAATTTTATGTCAATTTATAGCTCAAAAATATCTTAATACGATTTTATTGGAAATACTTTCAATAATCGACTTGATAATTATTTTGTAACGTAATATTGCTTCTAAACTATTTGTAAGAATTATTTCATATTACTGTATTTCAAAAAATTTCAAACAATTTGTTTTTCTATGTATTTCTATGAATATCTATTGACAATTGTGGTTATCTCTTGTTTTATTTTTTAATTTCTCAATACTTCAAGTATTTCTTCAATGTTTTTTATTTTAAAATTAGTATCATCCTGCTCATTTATTTATAAGAACAAATCTATCTAGCTATTATTAGTAAATGAATTAATTTTTATACTTAATAATTGAGAAAACAGTACATTTTAAATATTTAATGAGAATTTTCAATCATAGCAACAGATTTGTTGACAACAGACAGTATGTATGCATTGCAATGATTAGAGCAATAAAATTGTTTGAAAACATTTTCAAAATAATATGAAATGCAAATTAAATCAAATCTATTGCTGTTCTTACAGTTAATGAGAGAATCTCTGTTAAGCCGTATATTAATACTGCAAAACAAGGACTCGAATATCGTTTTCGACGCAAAGGTATATAAAAATTAGTCGAATTTTGCGAACAAACCAGTGCTGCAGACAATCCAATTATAATTGTTATAATAAAAGTAAGAGTTTCGGTCTGAGCCGCAAATTGAACATGCTAAAAATGTATAATTTACAGCAATCAGTCTGCTATCCAAATGAGTTTCAATGCGATTAAGACTTTTCATTATTTCGCGAAAACATTAAATTTAATGAGTTTTGGCCCAAATTATTGTACTTTTACTTATGTGTTAAGTCGTTATGCGATTGTATTCTTATACTGCGCTAATATAATTTTAACAAGTTTATCCTAAATCTTTTCCCATTGTAGAGATATCAAATATAATAATCTAAATATAACTTGATTCAAAATTATTTAAGTCTTTAGCAAGTCTTAGATTTCTTTATTCTATATAAAATTTATTTAAAACTTGCGAACAATTCATGCATTAGTTGATTGCAAACATAATATGAAATTATGACAAAACATGTAATGAGATTTTGCCATGCTTTAAATGCAACTTATTTGAAATATTTTAAGATTTTAACAGTTATAAAATTTAAATATTTTTTATTGAAAATAATATTAAATTTCTAACATGCTTATTATTATGTTTAAAATTATCAGAATTAAGTAAATAACTAGTTTTTAGATAATAAAAATATTTAAACCAAGCAATTTTATCCTTCATATTCCTCCTAACTCTTTTAATTATATAACATTTGTTTACAATTTTTTTCATAAACATTAATACAATGTGTAAATTATAAAATAACTTTAAATAATTAAATATACTGATAAGATAATAATTAAACTAGGAAACTTAAAACTAATTGTTTAATAGAATCATTATTAAATAGTTAAAAATAATTATCAAGCTAAAAATTCTAATATTTCATAATCAACAAACAAAATATTAGATTAGATAAAATCTTCAAAATACTTTAAACAAGTAAAATTTTAAAAAGCGACTCCTCATCTAATATGCATTCATTACAATCGAATCGATATTTTCGATATGATTTCAATTTGTATTCGCGTCCAACGAACGCATGAATTGTTCGCAGTTTTCAAAAAAATTGATGTAAAAAGAGAAGTGAAAGTGAAGTTCAAAATCGATTCGAGTGTCGACTCCGAGTGTATGACTGAGTGAATGAGTTTTTTGGGCGAATGTGAGGAACAAAACACTAAGCGTTCGGCACTTCGTAATGGATATTCTCTCCTCTCTTCGCAGCCATTGAAGCGAACATTTAATATCATTAGATTCGGTGCCGAATAAAACAGATACTAATTCATAGACTCGGCTATTGAAGTGCGAGTTCTCATTCCATTCTATTATTACACTGTATATTTTTCATACATTTGTTTAACACTATATTACTTATTACTATTTTTTGTGCTAACACTTTCATCATTATCTAGAGATTGATTCAAACAAATTATTTTTTACGCGAATAAAGTGGTGAGAAAAGCGAGTGAATGAAAGTGTACAGTGTAAAATAAAGTACTTGAAAATTGATTATAATAATCGTGCGATTCGAGTGCAGGCGTCAAATCATATTAATTTCGCAAAAATTGTTGGAAAACTTTTTTTGTTGAATATATCATTCAATGTATTTATTTTAATGTCTGTAATAAAGTCTGAAAAGAGAAGTCGTTTTTGTGATACGAATCGAAATGTCGTCAAAATTCAAATCGAGTGACCGGTTATGCGCATAGATTGGGAAATGTATAGATTAAAGCATGATTCATTTTATGCTAATTTTATAAATTTAGTTTGGTTAAACAAATAATTGTTTAATTAATAATAAATGTTTTAAGTAAGTTGTATGACCAAGCAAATACTTATAAAAAAGACCTTGCTAGTTTCGAATCATATAATAAACTGACAGTGCAACGACAGTATAAATTAAATTATGTTTTAAATTATACTGTGTTTAATTTGCCTATTTGTTTAAACGCGGAATGTTTATCACCTGTTTATGCAAAGTACTTTTTCAAAGCATTAAAATAAAAGCTAAAAAAAATTAATATAAAATAATTAATAACTAAAAAAAATCGAAATTACTTTTGAGTTTAAAATTTTAATATTTATTTAAGAAAATAACATAATTAAGTCAAAGATGTTATTTAAATTATAGCAAAAAGCATTCTAGAAAAAATACTAAAAGCTAATGTTAGAAGCAAACGATAATTGTGCATATAAATTATCTAGTTCCAACTGAGCTGGAAAACACCTACTTATGCGCATAAATGCTACATGACAATCTGAAAGAACAAAAAACAAGTAAAAGCAATAGAAATGTATGTTTCGGAGAACACAAAGAATACTAATTATGTGGATCTGAGATAAGAATGAGAATAAAAAATAAGAAAAAGGAGTAATATATCGATGGCCTCTCAAACTGCACTCACAGAGCGAGTGAAGCATAAAAAAGATCTTAACATTAAAAAGCATTCAGTTTTAAGACTTCATATTCGCGATTCATAACTCTTTTCTCATTTGCCTTTCAATGCATTGATTGTCTACTCATTGTTCGCAACCGAACGCTAAGCCAAACGATGAGAACATACTTTGAATAGAATTATATAATCTATAAAACTATGCAAAGAATTATTGCTTTCGAAAAGGGTTTTGCGTTTTTGCACAACTAATTGAGATAAGAATCGATGAATTCGACTGAAAAGTATGTTTTAATGAAAAAACGAGTGCAAGAAATACTTGATAGAAGTTTTTTAATAATGCGTTTTCGGTGCAGAGAATGCCACTGAAAAAGACGAGCGATTGCTATGAAAATTGAAATATAATTGCATTCTTCGAAATCCATTCACTTTTTACAGATTTTCTCTAATGATAGGCAACACAAACGCAAAGATTTTGTTTTGAATATTGAGAAACATTTTCGGCGCAAATCATTCGCTCCGACAGTCGACACTCATTTCGTAAATATTTTCATTAAAATCTAATTTGCATTAAAATTTAAGAAATATCTGATTTTTGAGATTAGAATACAATTTCAAAAAAAAAAAAATAGAAAATTTGTTCAATAATTCCGAATAAATTTCGTAATAAATTTCTGAATAAAATTAATGCATTCAAAATTTGCGAATGTCAACAAGTACAAATACAAGTATATTTAGGCAAAAAGCGAAATTTTATCTTTGATAAATAAAAAGCTTATGTTTTAGAAATATGGACTTATTATTAAAATATGTGAGGAATGCATGGCTTCAGACATAATAATCAGTTTTCAGTGACACTAAACCCGAAAGTATTTCGCGAATCAAATCAAATCGCAGTCCACTCGCCGTCGCTCTTATCGATTGAACTAATCTTAATACTAAACTAAGTATAAACTTATTTTTACAAATAAAACCATTGAATACAATATTTATAACTTTCCAATATTGTAATAACAAAGATAAGCATGCACAAAAACGCGTAATTCAATATTCGTGAGCTCTAACAAACACATCAAACACATATCGGCGCTGAAGTAGACATTAAACCCTAAACTTTCATCTCTTTATAGCCTATCCTATCGGCGATAAAACAAAAGGAAAAAACTTTTCGTTTCAATAAAACAAAAGTACAAAAATGTATTGACATTAACGCGAATTTTCAAATCCATAACTTAGCAATAAGTATGAGAAATATCATGAAACAAAAATTTTTATTTTTGTCGAAAGCAAACAAAATAAAGGCCAGAATCGGTTGTTTTGACACAACTTTTGTCGCAATAATAGCAAAAAGTCTCATCAATTCCGAAGCGAATAATAGTTATAAATAGTATGTATTCTCGATGTGTGTGCGGAGTGAGAGTCCGGTTGTAATCCGACATCAATACTGATATATCGCTCGCACCGTAAGAATCGGCACTTTTTCGCTTCAATCAGAACCGACTGTACGGCGGAGATGTGCTCCTCGTGTGTACAGAAGCTTTTATTTCGCGCTTTTCGTTCGTGTTATTGATTTTTAAGCCGTTTTTGTGTTTTTGCATTCACTTCGCACTCTATTATTAGCTGCGATTCGAAAGGAGTGAAACGAGTGATACGTTTTGGTCAGACTATTGACCATTTTTTCTGGTTATTGAGTGCCAAGTCTTGAGAAAACAGTACTTCTATTCGCGAAACAAAACTAAAATAAAAACATTCTTCCAATGGATTGAAACAAATCGTTGGAAAAGTTTTTGTCTACGAAATTCAGTTATCAATCATTGTTTTGGCAATAAGTAAATCGAATGAGTTTTCGAATTTAACAAAACTTTCGCTTTTAAATTGCACTGAAACTTTTTCCAAAACAAACTAATCTTCATATGTTTAAGTATATATGGGGTTTGCAAATGGAATTTTGTATTGAATATACTTTTTTTTAATGTAAAATATCAATGTTATATTTAAAGAATAATATTTGGAACAAATCTACATTGTAGAATTAAAATGCACATTAGTATGTTTTAGCTAATGTGTAGATCTATTCTTATAATAAATTTAACCATTCTCAAATTATAACTTTAATTCAAGTAATTTAAGTGAGTTTACATTTCTAGTCATTTCTAGTCTATACTGTGTTATATAAAAAAATTGCAATGAATACGTTTTTAAAACTTATTCATTGCAAATTTTTTATACGTTAGTATTTAGCATAGACAAATACTTGGACTTTTCTGTATATGTTAGTTGCTTATAAATAGAAAGCCAATTTTATTAGTCACAAATAATTAACTATAAACAGTAATTATTATCTAAAATTGCTAAGATTTTACAGAAAAATCTATTTGTACATGGATGTTCATAGTATATTTTTGTTTATTAAATAATTACGCGTCTTTAATTCCTATTATGTGTTTAAAATTATTATATACTACACTGTTATAACTACAGTATAATATATTTATATAATTAGTTATATTAAAATGAATCATACGAATTTATAATTTTATAATGTTTAAATTGATTGAAAAAATAAACATACTGTACGGTCTAGCTAAAACTTAAGTATGTGAATATTAATTTACGCCTACCATGTAGAGTAGTTACAAATATTTTAATTAAAAAGTTTTAGTCATAGCTATAATAAAGTCATATTACTTTTGCACAGCACTTTAGTGCATTTAGTCTTATAGTAAATTATACATAGTAAAAATACCAGACTTGATAATATATTTTTGGATATTTATTGAAATTAAGTCATAAAACATAACTGAATACAAATCTAAATTTAAATCTAAATGCGTTTTGAGAGTGAAATTGAAATCAAAAATTCAAAAATGCATTAATTGAGAGATAAGTGAAAAATATTCGCTTAACGACGACTACATTCGCAACACAAGTATACGAATTGAATGCAAAAACTTTGCCAAAATAATAGGCATAAAAAGCAATGTCAATAAAAAAAATAATGCATGATAGAATTGCATTCTTATAAAACATTACAGAACATTGAATGCCGTATTCATAGTATACATAACACTTTTTATTGCAACTATTAATGTGTTGGAAATGAAATCAAATATCGGATTAAAATTAATGTTTTGGTGATTACAGTCGACGTAATGTCATTTCATCGCTCTTTCGATGCATTCCTTATATTTTGGGCTAAATTTCGTGTTTCGACACAAGTTATGCGTTTAATGGTGTTATCAAAATGTATGAACGTTTTGCACCGGCGATGGGTGTGTCGGCACTGGCAGTACACGACCGACGACTTGTGCAAACGTGTCGAGTGAGACAAGAGAGGGTATGTGTGCGATGCGATGGGAAGGGATGGTAGGGATAGTAGGGATGGCATCGAGAAAATGATTGTCGAAATGCAGGCAATAATCGTAATAACGATTAACTGAAAAAAGACTAAATGCGAGCAAAAAAGTGAGAACTGAATCAAACGAAATGAATGCACCGAAAGGTTATTAATCACGAATAATATGTATGAGATGTAGGGGTGTGTCGGGTGTCCAACACAGCACCGATAGACAGCACATACCGGTGCGAGCGTCGAGAGACACGAGATATGACCAATGAATGGCGAAACACACGAAACCTCTTATGTAATGAATATAAGGCGTTCGACAATAGGAGTGGAGAAGTGCGAGGAGAGAGAGAGAGAGAGAGAGAGAGAGAGAGAGAGAGAGAGAGAGAGAGAGAGAGAGAGAGAGAGAGAGACTGCGAGACAATCCGTGTCACAGATGTAATGGTAGCGCAAAGACTGTCTGCGAAGACTTGAGGCGCTATTCGCAGACAATTTGAGCGAAATATTTGGCGTTTGTCTGGAATTCCTGAACGAAGAGCGCAAACGACGAGAAGTTTTTCGCCACTAATCAGACGTCAGGACTGAAGACTAAATACAAGCCATAAATCGTTTTGAATAATCAAATAAAAATATTGAGTGAAAAGCGCTTATCAACAGTCAATTACTGACTAATGAACTGTTAAATCAGTGAAAATAGGTTTTAACTAAATAACGAAAAAACTAAAACACGTTTTGATATTCGACTGAATTTGCGATAATCTGTTATTACGGCATAAATTCGCAACTTTTCGCCAATAGCTTACTCTAAAACGTTTTATTTCTATTTTTAAATTGAGCATGGCAATAATTTTAATGGCATATTAAGCATAAATAAAATTCTAATATCATATATAAAAGATTGCAGTTTAATGTTTGAACAAATTTGCGAAAATATACAGATTATAAATATGAATGCACTGAAAGATGTGATTTATAGCTAAATAATTGTAATTTATTTGTTAACGACTTAACAGTTCGACAAATACTGTATTGAAAAAAGCATTTTCGCGAACAACTAATTGCCTGTTATTCTCATCATTTGTTTTGCTGGAAACTGCGTTCAAAACAATTGCTCTTCCAGTCAATCAAACAGTGTATTCATTGAATACATTGTAATTAATTCGCATTCGTGTCACTAGTTTTTTGCTGTCAATTATTGAAACAATTTGTTCGCATGCTAATTTAATTTCAATTAAAATAACATTGTACTTTAGATTACAATATTATTGTTTTGATTAGCATTTAAAAATTAATTACTATTTCTGCTCATCTAGCAGTTAAACATTGATTTGACATGCCAAAAATATCTAGAAACTATCTTAGAATGGCAATGTTTAGATTTTTACTAATTTAATCAGAAATTTAAAGAAATTCATTGTAAATTTATGTTTTGATGTATAAGTTTTGGTATAATTCTTGTTTTGACATTAAAGTAATTATAAAAAATACATTTTCAATTAATAAAAACTAAAAATGTTATTCAAATTCAATATAAAATAAAACTACAAGACTGGTTAGATTAAATAGATAATAGCAAAAATTATCTCACGCATAGTATGAATTTACATTGCTTTTATGTGAAACAGATGATAATATGAATATAAAATTTATATACTAACTTGTTATTTAATTATTTAACTATTTATCAATTGTATTAAACCGATTCAATACAATTACAATAGTCCGACATAAATAGCATGGTAATTTTAGAATCCGTGAGATAAAATTTATCTCTTTTCTTATCTATTTAAACTAATCTGTTTTAAAATTTTATTTAATGTTAAATTTGAATAAAATTCTTAATGTTTTTTATATAAATTATTTATTTTTAAAAATGTATTTTTTATAACTTATTTAATATTGAAAATACATTAAATATTAAACCAAAACTAATACATCAAAACATCATCAGATTATAAATAAAGCGAATAAATGAATTAAATTAGCAAATGCTAGATTTTTAAGCATGTCAAATCAATGTTCAACTGCTAAACGAGCAGAAAGGGTGAAAATTTTTAAAAATGCTAATCAAAACACATTAATATTCTCATCGATTAAATGGCTTTCAAAGTCAGAGTTTGTGCGAAACGGCGCTCACATTCGGGCAGTTATTTCGAGACTATTAACGATTAAAACAAATTATGAAAATTTAACTTTAAATACATATTTGCGACGAAATAGAAATATTAATTTTATTTAATTATAGACTCCAGTGATGCGAGAGTGAAGTGAAACTAATTTTCGAAATCTATTTATTGAGTCAATAATTATATGTCTTTTGCTGAGAATTTCAGTGCAAAGAAGTATTTGATTTTTGTTTCAGACTTTGAATATAATTTCGCTTAAGTTTACTATTTTTTGTAATTTTTTAAAACTATTTTTTATTCAATTGATTTTAAATTATTTCACTATTTATTACACTGTACGATTTTAGTGATGTCTGCTAACTAGCCGACAATAAATCATATTTTCAAGTTATTTACTTTTAATAATTTAAGCAAGGTGCTTTCGAATTGCAGTCAGTGATTGATATTAGCAATTTGCAAATTAAAACTGTGTACAACCAAAAGATAAACACTAATTAAAAAACAAATTTAAACTTTATTAAATAATTATAATACCTCGCTTAAAAGTGTGGATTAAACAAATTTAGATTTATACAGTATTAATTTGTATAATTTTTATTCAAAACTAAGACTTATTTTAACACATAAAGCCCTAAAATTTTAGATTGCTTAAATTAATGTAGTATTGAAATTAAATTAATGTCGCATTAAAATAATTTTAATTGCGTTGAACAGCAAAATGGATTTAAGCATGTTTAACTTTAAGTGCGAGTATGTGTCGGCGCTTCGAATCATTAGCAGTTGGCGAGAGTTGAAAGTTTTCAAAGAGTAGTATTAAGAGCGGTATTAGAGATAATTTAATAGACATTTTTGAAGCGAAATCTAACGAAACAAATGCGAGTTTGAAAATGTGTTGATGTGTTGATCGCAGATATAAATTGTCTGTTATTTCTGATAAACATTCCGTTGAGACTCACTTCAGATGGACTCGAATTCACTCAAAAGTCTATATTACGAGCGGCGAGAGTGCGAGGGATAGAGAGGACGAGAATTATTACGACAATCTCTCTCTCTCTCTCTCTCTCTCTCGCACTTAAAAAAGTTATGCTATTATTGTGCGATATTAGAGAGAGTCAGTCAATACGTATTATACACTTCGAGTCCGAAAGTGAGAGCGAATAGCGAGCGGAGAGTCTGAACGGCGAGTAATAACTGCGAAACTACTGTACAATCAATTGGCTTATCGTCGCTATAATAGCGGTTCGGATGGAGAGTGAGAGCGAGTGAGTCGAGTGGAGAGGAGTTCGCAATCGAGTGTCTGAAACGGTTTATGAAATGAGTTGTGATGTTAATGAAACGGAAAATCTTATTCAAAAATGTCTATAAAAAGCGAGACTCGACTCGAGTTTACGACTGAATTTCGGGCGAAAATCCAAATCAAATGAATCGCTGAATGAATGCAATAATTATTTCCACTTCTTCTCAAACATTGCCTGAGTTTTAGAGCAAAATGCAAATCAATTCAAATGTTGTAATTGAAGTGATTCTCGAATTAATATTTTTGCATTCATGCGAATTAAAAATATACATTTTAAACATGTTTCAAATATATATCTTTGTGTTTTAAATTTTTGAGTCTAAATTTTAGACAAACTTGTTAAAATTGCAAAAAAAATATTAATATTTATACTTAAAAACTCATTAAATGTATACATTGTTTAATATACAAATTTATTTTTGTCTCATGTTACATGTATTTAGCTAGGCTATTTTAATAATTTTGAAATAAAATTTAATTTAATCAGATGCATTTAGCCGAATGGGCATGATACATTGAAACTACGCTATAAATGTCATTTTGTTTTTCTAAAATACATTTGAATTAATTTCACATTATTTTTATTGCTTTCAATTATTTAATTTTAAAAACTCAACAATGTCATTCAATGCCGTATAATCAGAAGTAAGCAAGCTTATTTCTAAATAAGTTATTATTAAATTAATTCAAAAACTACGAAACATTTCAAAAGTTGAATGAAAGGCAAAACAGAGAGAGAATGCAAATCTAAATATACATAAAAAACTAAACGAAAACATAAAATATATGCAAATTTCAAATTAGATCTGAAGTCAGTTCTGCTTTAATTATACTAATTATGAAATATAATTATTATTGCATTCAATGACATAATTTAGAATTGTGCACAGAAACAATTTCGATGTTTGTTCGGCGAAAATATTTGCGTCGGAAATGTTTTGCACAAAACAAAAAGCAAACTTAAAACTTCTACAAATACGGGCTATAATTTAAATTTTAATCTATGCTAAATTTTAATTAGAATTTTTTATCGTATAAATGCAAAGATTGTAAACAGTATTACAAACAAAGCCTTTATTATGTCATCAAAACTAATGCTTATTTTTCGAATGCATTACATAATATGCAAACATTGTATTCATGTTTGTTATGAATACGTAAATTAAGATATTTTGCACTAATTATTTGCAAAACTTTATGTAAAGTTAAATCAATTTGAATTTTTTAATTATAAGCTGTACTACATTTCCGATTATTTTATGATTATTATCAATGCTTCCCTTTTTATAAATGGTAATTTAAATCTGGTTGCGTTATTATTGTAAAATTAAGCAAAGTCTATCAAGGAATTATTAAACAATTCATATATCTCGTTTATTTTTACTCTAAATTTACAATTCAATAAGAATTTTAATTGCGAAATGTATAGTTCTAATATTGTCAAGTTCTTAACTGAAAAATTATCAATACCTATAAGTTCATTTATAAATGAAGCATTAAACTGAATTATTAGATAAATTCAATAGTAAAAACTTAGTATGATTAAACTATCAGATACATAGTTCATTAATTTATTTAATTCAATAAAGGCTTCAACTCATCTTTCATTATAATTATATTTGTGAATATTACTTTATATCAAAAGCCATGTACATATTATATGGCTCTCATTTGGCACTATTTGGCACTAAATTTGGCACTTTGGAATCTACTGAAAATTATTGTAAAAACTAGAACACCAATAAATAATATTAGAAAATTTCCGCTTCATCAAGTTTAATTGCTTTAGCTAATGCAACTTGTTTGTATAACATGGTGGAATGAGCCGAGTTTTTTGACATGGCTAAATATAGCTTGCATTTTAATTCATGGTAAGTTATTTCCTCAATTATTTCATGCTGATAGAATCCAAATTCGACGATTTGTAACAAGCTATAAAATACAAATAATTGTTTATAATAAATAGTTATAATAAAATTTATTGTAAATATATTAATATTTAGAATGTAGCAATTTTATTCGAAAATTTCTGTTTTTTCGACACAATAAATGCAAAATAATTTGTAATTTATTTATCGTCAGTCGAGACAATCAGTTGTTTGGTTTGTTGCGAGAAATGTTTAAACAGTAAAGTTTTAATTGTGTTTAGTATTACCACAATTTCACCATTCATTAGTTTTGTCGTAATAAATTGTAACCGAGCATTTTCAGTTTTTATCTTGTTTGTTTCTAAATATTGATGTAAATGTATTCTTTTCTTCACTAATATTCTATACTGTTTTGGCTTTGAAATGCGAATATATTTTAGTCCATAATTTAAATCAATTACTTTAATTTTATCATGCACAATTAGATCATCTAAAGATTTAACAAACGGGTTCATGTTTGTTTTGAAATACATATTTAATAAAACGTTTGAAAAGCAACTTGATAATATAAAACTAAATAGTATCCAAATTCCAATTGTTGTAATCAAGTTCAATCTTTTAATCTTATTAAAGTTACTTGTTAATAATCTTAATACTGTAAGTAAACTTTGTGCAAGCAGAGTTTTTATTAATTCAAATATGATTATTGTAATTGATATTATTTTGTCATGTACAATAATATAAATTAATATTGAATAAATTGTTATGCTCAGTAAAATTATCCACCAAATCTGTAATCACATAATTAAACTATGTGAATTAATATAAATAAATAATAAAAAGAATGTTAAATATAATTACATAGTAATTAAATAGTTTGAACATGGCAAAATAAACTTTTTCATCGGAGGATGTTAGTGCAGTAAGTATTTCGATTAAATATGTTTGGCCCGCTATCGCAAAATTGCCATGATCAATTAATAGTTTTTTAATAGCTACTGGGTGCAATAATAACCACGTTGAGGTCTAGTTAATTAAAAATAACAAAATGTTTATATTTTATTATTTCTATATACAGTATTATAAATCTACCTGGTTAGAACTGGATCTCGACTTCAAAATAGCAACCATCTTAAAAGCACATATCAATTGTTTTATAATTACGTCATAATATATACCGTAAAATTTAAACTTTTAACAAAATTGTACATTAAATTATATTACTTAATGTAATATTTGTTATTTATGCAATACAATTTTAATCATTATTTAATTTATTTATAACATATACTGTAACATTAATAAACTTACTTTTTTGCAACGATAGCAACTATCGAATATTTCAATAAAATTGTCGGTTTGATTTATATATGTGCATGCTAATTTTGAATTATATGCTATATATTTTGCAGTAAAATAATTCATTACGTACAATGCAAATTGATCAAGCATATTTAGTTATTTAAATTTTATTATGTTAAAAAACGTTATTTTAAAATATAAGTAAGGGATAAATATTTAGACCCATTAATATCTTACATTTAAAATATTAACCATGATAATATGGTACTTCTATCTATAAATATGCATATAAATGTTTTAAAAATAAAAAATATTGTAGATATATTTTTAACAATTATTTTTAATTTGATTACAAATTTTAATTAAAATTTTTAATTAGTTATTTATTTAAAATATGTGTGTGTGTGAAAAACATTTAATAGAAAATATATCTGAAAACTAATATTTTATTAAATAACTTTTTTTTTAATTAAAAGTTTATCGATTAATAAATTACATAATTAAGAAAGTAGAAAAACATTAAAAATTAATCAATATAAGTCATTATAATTTTAAAATAAAGTATGATAAAAATTCAATTAGCATTAATTACACGTTTTAATTAACATTTTGTTTGCAAAAAAATACATATTAATTCAAAATTGTTAATAAAATAATAAATAATTATTTAAGAATAATTATTTATTTATATCTAGAAATGTACAAAATGCACAAAATATTGTGAACTTATAAATATTTTATCATTATTGTATTAATTTATTTATTATTACACATTAATATTTGATTGAAAAAAATAATAACTGTACAATAGATACTTTATAAAAATTTAGTCATGTCAATGATTTGAATAATATCTTGTTCTTATTTATTGTTAATTTTGCCACTTTAGCTAATTATTTATATCTATTAGTTTAAACTCATCATGCTCAATTAGATTGTCTAAAAATTTTTTAATTTATTTATTAGTTTGTATGTTTATATAAATACAAAAAATATGCGCAACTACTGTACTATGTTTATTAATAAAAATATTTACATATTTTACAATAGCTTATTTATATTATTACCTTGATTAAATTTTTAAAAAATCGCAATGCAATCAACGCATAACTAGCACCGAAACGCGCGTCCGCCGAACCCTTGCCGTCGTCCTCATCTGTAGTTTGCGAATCAAAGAACACTTTTGGCCAGAAATCGAGACAATTATTGGTGACATTCGGTGTATAGCCGTCGCGACCGCGAATATAATCGCCGGACAAGTGATGGCCAGATCGCCGATCGCATGGCGCGGATTAGTTCCCGATTACATCTGTCCGTCGATGTAAACGCCAGCACTGAGGCGAGCGGTCGGCGCATCTAAACTACTATCGGCAAAATAGCTACTTGTTGTTGTAAATGTATCAAGTTTATTTACACTATTAAATTATTGAATTTATTCTTACAATATTACATGATTTAACCTGGCAGATTCAATTGATTAATAGGTTTTATTTAAATTCGTCATTTACGTGCTATTATTGATTGATACATAATTAACTTAATAATAATATAGTTTCTTGTACAACATATTTATATTTAATTTAATTTAATTGGCATATTTAATTTACATTTATACAATTCTGTGACATATGCATATAGCTTCTAATTTAGCATAATTAAATAATGCAAGTAATATGCATAATTTAATATAATTTCAATAAACAACGTTATTGTAGAGATAAAGAGACTAATTAATAGTATTAGAAAGCTACCGCGAAATAATTCAGCAAGTTGAATTGCTCTGGTTGATCCATCTTGTTTATATAATGATGTAGAATAATGCAAGTGGTTTGACATTGATACAAATAGCTTACATTTTAGTTCATGGTGAAACATTTCTACGTTTATTTCATGCTGATAGAAACCAAATTCGACTATTTGTATCAAGCTGTAAAATAATATATATTTTAATAACACTTCTTATAAGAAGATTATATAATGTTTAGTATTTTATCAATTTACAATGTTGCAATTTTAATCGAAAATTTATGTCTTTTCGAAACAAAAAATGCGAAATAATTTGTAACATATTTATCGTCAGTCGAGACAATGTATTGTTTGGTTTGTTGTGAGAAGTGTTTATAAACTGTATTTCCAAATGAACTTTGAAGCAGGATAATTTCACCATTCATCAATTTTGTTGTGACAAATTGAAATATGGTATTTATGGTTGTTATCTTGTTAGTTTTTAAAAATTCGCGTAAAGATATTCGTCGCTTCTCTAATAATCGGTACTGTTTTGGCTTTGAAATGCGTATATAATTTAGCGCATCCTTAGCGTCGATTACTTTAATTGTATCATGCTCAATTAGATCGTCTAACGAGTTGACAAACGGTTTTGTATTTGCTTTAAAATACATGTTTAATAAAACACTTGAAAAGCAACTTGATATCACAAAACTAAATATTATCCAAATGCTAATTGTAAAAATTATATTAAAATTTCTAATGTTATTATTATTATTATTTACTAATTGTTTTAACTTGATCAAACTTTGTGCAAGTAAACTATTTATTAATTCAAAGAAAGTTGTTATAATATTTAATTTTTTACCATGGACACTATAAATTAATATTGTGTAAATTTTTATGCTAATTAAAATCAACAACCAAACCTAAAAAACAAACATGATAAAATATTTAATAGTATAAAATATATTTTAAAAACTACACATTTACATAATAATCAAATAATTTGAACATTGCAAAATAAACTTTGTCATCAATATACGTGCGCGCAGTTAGTATCTCGGTGAGAAATACTTGATCAGCCGTCACTAAATTACCATGATCAATGAAGAACTGGCTGATAGAAAGCGGATGCAACACTAGGCCAATTGAATTCTGCTTAATAAATTAGTCAAATGTTTATTAATTGTTATATTTTTATTTTAAATTTACAGTGTTAAAAGATGACATTGGTTTTGGAATAGCACCAAGTTTAAATCCGCATATTAGATGATCAATCAGAGAATAATATATTCCGTATAATTTTAACTTATAAAAATGAAAAATTTAAACATTATAGATTAGTTAATTTAGCATACAAGTATTATAATTTATAATGTGCATCTATCAAAGTTAATTTGACAGTATATAATGGCAAATTTATACAACTTACTTTATTGCATCCAAATACAAGTGTCGTATATATTAATAAAATGCATTGTGTTATTCACATTTGTGCATGTTAGTGATATATTATATGGAATCAAATGTTCAATAACAAAATTCTTCACGAATAACGTAAATTGATCAAGCATATTTAGTTTGAAACTTTTTAAAATCAGTTGTTAACAAGCTAACTGTATGTACTTTTGCAAATGTAACAGTACAGTATATAAGTCATATTTTGCATGTATGCTTTAAATTGAAATGCTTAATCTCATTTTGTGAGTTACATTGTAAAATTTTCAATTAACAATTATTAATTAAAAATTATTGTTCAATTTATCACGCTTAATTATTACCGGCCTATTAAGAGACTGGGCGCAACAGAAAATTTATTTTTATTGAATTTTTAATTAATTTAGCTAGTAATTATAATTGTGTATTAATTTTCAGCATATGTACAATGTAAAATATATATTTTACCTTGAAACTATCATAAAACTTAACACACTTACAAAAATGACATTATTTAATGTACTTAAAATGCAAGATTTTTACATTGAATATTTTATAATAAATCTTAAAAGAAATATTTTAAAAATAATACTAAAATATACATATACTTATAAAAACAGCAATTTAATTAATAAAATAAACTAGTTTATACTAAAATGTAGAAACAACATATAACATTATATTGACATTGAGGTGTTTTTTGTAATAACACTACATATTGCGAATTAATTATAAAATAAATTAACATATTAAAATAGAATCAAATTTATTTTTACATTAGGAAAATTAATCTGCATAAAAATATATATAAATTAACTTATTTCCAAATATTAAAATATACATGTCACATAACATCCAGCAATTACTCAAATCACATAAAAAACATTTATTATACTAATAGCATTAATGACAGAATTATTAGTTAGCATGTTATTGTTTGTATTTATAATAGTTTAAACACAAGATAAAGCAAAACAAAAGCTTTAATGTTATCATGCTCAGTTAGGTCAACTAACAAATTAACAAACTTAATTAATGATAAAATTATTACAAAACATAATTGAGTGTATATATAAAACATTAAATATATTTTACAATTTATAAATAAAATGTCTAGTTATATTTTAAAATAGAAATACCTAGTTCAAATACTAGAATCATTGTAGAAACTAACATGCCAATAATTAATATAAGGAAGTTTCCACGAATAAATTCATTAAGTTTAATTGCTCTAGCTAATTTGTCTTGCCCATATACCGTCGCAGAATATGCCGAATGATTTGACATTGCCAAAGTTAACTTGCAACTTAATTCATGGTTAGTTGTTTCCTCGTTTAGTTCATACTGATAAAAACCGAATTCTACCATGTTTAACAAGCTGTAAAATACAAGCATTAAAAAACAAATTGGCATGATAGAATTAACTAGAAACTGCATAATTATTTACAATGTCGCAATCTTATTCGCGAATCGATGTCTTCTCGACACAGAAAATGCGAAAAAATTTGAAACATATTTATCGTCAGTCGAGACAATCAGTTGTTTGGTTTGCGGCGAATAGTATTTATATGTTAGCGTTTGTAACGAATGTATAAGCATGACTATTTTACCACGCATTAATTTTGTCGTCATAAATTCTAAAAAATTATGATCGTTTAATTTATTTATTGCTACAAATCTGTGATTAAATTCTATCCTTCGCTTCGCTAATAATCGGCACTCTTTTCCCTTTGAAATGCAGAAAAACATTACCGCATAATTCATGTCAATTACTTGGATTGTATCATGTTTAATTAAATCATCTAATGATTTAACAAACGGTTTTGCATTTGTTTTAAAATACATGTTTAATAAAACGCTCGAAAAACAACTTGACACTACAAAACTAAATATTATCCAGATGCTAATTGTCATGGCTAAATTTGATTTTTTAACTTGATTAATATTATATGTAAATAAATTTAATAATTTAACTAGGCTTTGAGCAAGTAGTGTTTTGATTAATTCAAATATGATTGTTGTAATTAATATTAGTTCACCATGCACAATAATATAAATCAATATCGAATAAATTGTAATGCTAAATAAAATTAGCAACCAAATCTTCAAAACAAATTCATAATATAAATAATTATATAAAATTGACATGTTAATATAATTACGTTATAATTAAGTAATTTGAACATTGCAAAATAAACATTGTCATTTGAAAATGTTAGAGCAGTCAATATTTCCATTATGAATACTTGGCTCGTTATTACTATATTACCATGCTCAATCATTGACTTTGTTATTTGGGTTGGGTGCAATAATAATCCTGTTGAATACTAAATAAGAAAACAATAAATATGTTAATAAATAAATTTGTAAAGGTAATTTTTAAGAATATACTTGGTTATAACCCCATTTCTTTTTGAGAATGACACTCAGATTGAATGCACACATAAAATGTTTAATAATTACGTTGTAAAATATTCCGTATAAGTTAAACTATTAACAATTATACATAACATTATATTAATATGTATTTAATTAAATCAATAGTTTATTGAATAACTTACATTTTTGCAATACAAGCAACTATCATGTATTTCAATGGAATGAGTTGTTTCATTTGCATTTGTGCATGTTAATGCTGTGTTATATGAGATGAATGTGTGCTTAACATAGTTCTTCACGTACAATGCAAACTGATCAAGCATATTTGCTTAATATTGAATCATACCATATAAAATTCACTAATATCATATGTATGCTACAAATAAAGTTGTATATTTAATCTATTGTTATGTTTACAACAATCAAAATGTTAATTAATTGTGTTAATTAACATTTTGTTTTTGAAAAAATTTATATTAATTAAATTTACATGTATAAAAAATATATCATTATAAATAATACAAAATCGTTAATAAAATAATAAGCATTTTTTATTAATTATTTTTCAAAATCCATAATATTTTGCAAAATATTGTAAAAATATAAATATTTTATCGAAAATGTTTTAATTAAATAATTTATTCATATTATTATTTCTATAAATAATGATAACTTTAAAAATGAAATTCGCAAAAATATATACAGTATAGTACAATATATTAATAAATATATAATTAAATCATGTCATATTTGTAATTATGTCAATTTCTTATATTGTTTAGTGTTTAAAAAATTTTAAACTTAGCCAACAGTATATAAAATTAAATAATAATATAAAAATGACAAAATAGCTTGAATAAACATAGCAGTCATAACGGTTAGATGCGAAAATGTTATATTATAATATTAAATATTTTATTAATTGCTATTATTAATAGCTAGATAATCTTACATATTAGAAAATAAGAATATAATAAACATAAATAGGCTTCACTTAACTTAGGTAAAATTCTAATAAATACTAATAACACGTTTACAAAATATATTTTAATATGAACATTTAACACATTAATTATTAATTCTTTTTTTATAGCTATAAATGAAATATCAAGGTTTATTTTAATATAAAAGTAATGCGTTCAACTAGTAAAATCATTGCAGAAATTAACATGCCAATAATTAATATAAGAAAGTTTCCACGAAACAATTCATCAAGTTTAATTGCTCTAGCTAATTTATCTTGACCATATACAATCGCAAAATATTCCGAGTGATTCGACCTGGCAAAATTTAGCTTGCAAATTAATTCAAAGTGTGTTGTTTGCTCGTTTAGTTAATACTGGTAGAAACCAAATTCGAACATGTTTAACAATCTATAAAATACAAACATTAAAAACAAAATTCTTACTAAGATAAAGTATAAGCTGTATAATTATTTACAATGCTGCAATTTTATTAGAAAATCGATGTTTTTTTAAAACAGAAAACGCGTAAAAACTAGTAATATATTTATCGTCAGTCGAGACAATCAATGGCTTGGTTTGCGGTGAATAGGATTTGAACAGTGTAGTTTCTAATGAGTTTATAAGCACAACAATTTCACCACGTATTAATTTTGTGGTCATAAATTCTAACCAATTATTATTTGTTAATTTATTTGTTCTAAAATATCTATTAAAATCTATCCTTCGCTTATGTATTAATCGGTACTGTTTTGGCTTTAAACTGTATAAACTAAGATGCGCAAAATTCAAGTCAATTACTTTAATTTTATCATGCTCAACTAAATCGTCTAAAGAATTTACAAGCAGTTTTGCATTTGATTTAATACATATTTAATAAAACGCTCGAAAAGCAACTTGTTATAATAAAACTAAATATTATCCAACTGCTAATTGTCATGATCAAATTTGATTTCTTAGCTTGATTAATATTAGATGTAAACAGATTTAATAATGTTGTTAAGCTTTGTTCAAGTAGAACTTTTATTAATTCAAATATGATTGTTGTAATTAATATTACTTTGCCATGTACAATAAGAAATATTATTATCGAATAAATTATAGTGCCAAGTAAAATTAGGAACCAAGTCTGCAAACAAATATTTTATACAGTATAAATAATTATACAAAATAACTTTACAAGTTTACTATGATTACATTGTAATCAAATAATTTAAACATTGCAAAATACACGTTGTCAGCGGAATATGTTAGGGCAGTTAGTATTTTCACCTTGAATGTTTGGCCTACTATTACTATATTACCATCCCTAATCATTGAACGTGATATAGGATCTGGATCCAATAATAATCCTGTTAAATACTAATTAATAAAGCAAAATTAGTGTGGATGTATTAATTATTAAAATTACTTGTTTAAATGTACTCGGTAAAAAGCCAATCTCTTTTTGAGAATAACCCTCAGATTAAATGCACACATTATATGTTTTACAATTATGCTGTAATATATTCCGTGTAATTTAAACTATAAAAATTATACATAATATTTTATTACTATGTACAGTAAGTTATATAATAAAATTAGTAGTTTATTGATTAACTTACCTTTTCGCAATAAATACAAGTGTCGAATATTTCAATAGAATGATCTGTTTGAGTTGCATTTTTGCATGTTAATGCTGTGTTATATGGGATAAATGTATACATGATATAGTTTTTCACAAACAATGCAAATTCATTAAGCATATTTTCTTATTACTAAATTATTTGATATGTTTCAAAATTTTATAAATATAAATAACTAATATTTATATTACCAATATTGTTAAAATATTATGATTACAACTTTATAACATTAATAAATATTTTACATTTGCTAATTAGCTAAATAATTTTATTTTTCGACAACAAATGAATATTTATATTAAGTTGTTAATATGATAATTATTATTTTTATAAATCTATAATTATGTAATAACGTGCAGAATATTACAAAAATATAAACATTTTAGCTTAATTGTTTCAATTATTTGTTTATAATTGTTAATAAATGTAAATTTGACACGCGTAAAATGTATATAGCACAATGTATAATTGAATTATATCATAATAAACTTATCATATCTTAATAAACATGTAATAATAAGCATAGGTAGTTTAACTTAAATTATGTAAAGTATTAATAAGTAATAAAATATATCAGTAGTAGTTAAAAAATATATTTAAATATAGACATTTAAAACATTAAATATTATTTTTATTTTATAAAAATAACTAATATATCAAGTTTTATTTTAAAATAAAAATAATGCGTTCAACTAATAAAATCATTACAGAAACTAACATGCTAGTAATTAATATAATAAAATTTCCACGAAACAATTCATCAAGTTCTATTGCTCTAGCTAATTTATCTTGACCATATATCGTTGCAGAATATGTCGAGTGATTTGACCTGGCCAAAGTTAGCTTGTAACCTAATTCAAGATATGTTGCTTGCTTGTTTAGTTGATACTTACAGAAACCAGATTCTACCACGTTTAACAAGCTGTAAAATGCAAGCATTAAAAACAAAACTCTATAATAAGATATATTATAAACTGAATAAATATTTACAATGCTGCAATTTTATTCGCAAATCGATGTCTTTTCGAAACAGAAAACGCGTAATAATTTGTAATATATTTATCGTCAGTCGAGACAATCAGTTGTTTGGTTTGCGGCGAATAGTGTTTAAACCGTATAATATCTAATGAGTTTATAAGCATGACAACTTTCCCATGCATCAATTTTGTAGTCAAAAATTCCAACCAATTATTAGTGGTTAATTTATTTTTTATATAAAAATTATTAATTGTCATCCGACGCTTTTTTAACAATAGGAACTGTTTTCGCTTTATATTGCATAAACTAAGCAGCGCATAATTCCAGTCAATTAGTTTAATTTCATCATGCTTAACTAGATCTTCTAAAGAATTGATAAACAGTTTTGCATTTGATTTAAAATACATATTTAATAAAACGCTTGAAAAGCAACTTGTTATAACAAAACTAAATATTATCCAGATGCTAATTGTCATAATCAAATTTGATTTTTTAGCTTGATTAATATTACGTGTAAACAGATTCAATAACTTAGTTGAGCTTTGTGTCAGTAGTGTTTTTAATAATTCAAATATAATTGTTGTAATTAATATTATTTTACCATGCATTGTAATAAAAATTAATATTGAATAAATTATAATACCAAGTAAAATTAGCAACCAAATCTGAAAACATATATTCAATACAATGTAAATAAATATACAGAATAACTTAACAAGTTTACTATAAAGTAATTACATTATAATCAAATAATTTAAACATTGCAAAATACACGTTGTCAGGGGAAAATGTTAGAGCAGTCAGTATTTCCAGCATGAATGTTTGGCTTACTATTACTATATTGCTATCCTTAATCATTGAACGTGATATAAAAGCCGGGTTCAATAATAACCCTGTTGAAAACTAATTAATAAAGCAATAAAAATGTGAATGAATTAATGATTAAAATTTATTTTTAAAAATGTACTTGTTTAGGACCCCATCTCTTCTTGAGAATAACCTTCAGATTGAATGCACACATTATATGTTTCACAATTACATTGTAATATATTCCGTATAAGTCAAACTATAATAAATGATACATTACTTTATATTAATATGTACTTAATTTAAAAAAAAAAAGTTTCTTAATTAATTTACCTTTTCGCAACGCCAACAAGTGTCGTATATTTCAATAGAATGGGCTATTTGAGTTGCATTTGTGCATGTTAATGCCGTGTTATATGGGATATGTGTGTGCTTAAGATAGTTTTCCATGAACAATGCAAATTTATCAAGCATATTTGCTTACTATTAAATTATTCGATGCTTCAAAATTATACATGTTAAAATTAGGAATATTTATGCAACGAATGACGTCATATATTTGATCTAATATTTTGTTTACAACAATCTAGATGTTCATTAATGTTTTATTTGCTAAAAAAACCTATTTTTAAAATTAACATGTTTAAATAAAATAAACTATTATAATTATAAAATCGTTAATGTAACAATAAACATTTTTATACTAATTATTTTTTAATTATAAAATTATATTTACGCAAGTTATGTTGTATAGAAACAACATTAGTTTTCATTAATATACAGTATAATTAGTGACACAACTTAGATATAATTGTTATTTAGAATTCGATATACGAGACCTTCTAAGTTGTGTAACTAATTATATATTAGTGAAAAATGAATGTTAAGACAAATTGTATTATGAAATTGTATTATGATAATAATTTTAATAATGTTTTATTTTTATATATGTTAGTTTCTAATTTTATTGATTAATGTTCGAAATTTTTGAAAACATTATCTACATTTCATAATATTTAGTTTTTTAAATTTTATTTTTCTGTAATAATTAATCCTATATAATAATTAATTAAATGCAGTGAATATAATAACTAATTAATAAAACATTTAATTATAAAACACAATAAGAAATAAATTAACATGTAAATATTCCTGTAAATAGATAAATATGAAATGTTATAGCTTAAAATAAAGCATATCGATGAGAAAATAGGTATTTATCCTAATTTATCCTCACCATATACCGTCGCTGAGTAGTTTGACATTGCCAAATTGAGCTTGCTAATTAATTCAAAGTAAGTTGTATGCTTGTTTAGTTGATACTGGTAGAAACCAAATTCTATCAAGTTAAACTAGCTGTAAAATACAAACATTAAAAGCAAAATTAGTACTAAGATAAACTATAAGCTGTAAAATTATATACAATGCTGCAATTTTATTAGAATATCAATGTTTTTTCGAAACAGAAAATGCAAAATAATTGTTAATATTTTATATATTTATCGTCAGTCGAGACAATCAATGGTTAGGTTTGCGGCGAATAGGATTTGAACAGTGTAGTATCTACTGAGTTTATAAGCACGATAATTTCTCCACGTATTAATTTTGTCGTCATAAATTCTAACCAATTATTAGTTGTTAATTTATTTTTTCTAAAATATCTATAAAAATCTATTCTTCGCTTTTTTAATAATTAAAACTCGTTTGGCTTTAAATATTGCATGATTTAAATCAAATTTCTTAATTTTATCATGCTTAACTTAATTGTCTAAGGAATTCACAAACAGTTTTGCATTTAATTTAAAATACATATTTAATAAAACGCTTAAAAGCAACTTGTTATTATAAAACTAAATATTATCCAGATGATAATTGTCATAGTCAAATTTGATTTTTTAGCTTGATTAATATTAGGTGTAAATAAATTCAACAACTTAGTTACGCGTTGTGCAAGTAAAATTTTGATTAATCAAATATGATTGTTGTAATAAATATTATTTTACCATGACAATACTAAAAATTATTATCGAATAAATTATAATACCAAGTAAAGTTAGCAACCAAATCTGCAAACAAATACTTAATAGAGTCTAAATAATTATAAAACATAACTCAACAAGTTTACTATAATTACATTGTAATCAAATAATTTAAACATTGCAAAATAAACGCTTGTTGTCATTCGAAAATGCTAGGGCAGTCAGAATTTTCAGCATGAATGTTTGGCTTGCTATTACTATATTGCCATCCTAAATCATTATATGTTGTATGGGGGCTGGGTGCAATAATAACCCTGTTGAAAACTAAATATAATAACGTAATATAAATGTGGATGAATTATTCATTAAAATTTAATTTTAGAACTCTACTTTTTTAAAACCCAATTGCTTCTTTATAATAACCCTCACATTGAATGCACACATTATATGTTTTACAATTATGTTGTAATATATTTCGTATAAACAATTATTCATCATATTATATTATAGTATATAATAAGATCAATTGTTTAGTGATTAATTTACCTTGTTGCAATAAAAACAAGTGTCGTATATTTCAATATATAGTTTATTGCAATACATATACAGTATATTGCAATAGAAAATAAATTAGTTATTAATTTCAATTTTGGCTCCAATTTTGTATAAGACTCGAAGTGAGCATTCATAGGGTTATATATTCGCCTGGAATTGCAATACGTTTTATACGAATAGCACATAAAGTGTAAACATATTCTCAAATCAAGTGTTTATCGAAATTCAGTGTATTTTGAGTTTAAGTCGAAAACCGATTTCGATCTCAAAAATGAGTAAATGTTTTGAAAATTTGGTTTTAATCGACGATCGGATCGAAGAAATTGAAACGAATTCCGATTCAAACGAAACAAATAATTCAATCATTGAATCAAATGATAGGAATAGCGAAGCGAATGATCGGAATTCGGTTCACAACTCAAACACAAGTGAAGTGATGTCTGACAGCGATAGCACTTATGTTAGTGAGACTACCGGTGCTGTCAGTGATTCAGATGAAAGCCAACCTTTCGATTCGGACGGACAGACATGTCTCAGAGAGAGCACCAGTACTACCACTGAGTGTAGGAATGAGTTGATTATTGAACCAAAACGAGAGATAATGTCAGCGAATAGTGAAGCGAATGATCGGAATTCGGTTTACAACTCAAACACAGAATTGCGAAGTGAGAGCACTCGGAGTGAGAGTACAGGTGCGCGAAGTTGTCGTATTGCCGATCAGACTACTGGTGCGGACAGTCATAGCACCGGCACTAACAGTGAGTCGAGGAATGAGTCGAGTATTGCATCGAATGGAGAGAAGAGGCGAACGAATGCAACGAATGAT
>JAQIXC010000214.1:0-38194 GCA_034697605.1 Metabelba pulverosa | reverse complement strand
AATCGCAAGACAGCCATTGGCTGAACGTTTCGACATTCCTGTGCGAAAAGCGCCGAATTATATCGAAAACTCTTTCCCCGAATCGACAGTTTTTATCGCCAATTATCTTAATCGCCATTTCCTTACCGTTAACTTTGGCCGAACAGACGCACCCGAACCCACCCGAACCTAACAGTTTGCCGAATATGATGTCCCGATCAGTGAACGCCGTTTTGTGTCTTTCAATCACTTCCCGAACGTCTGCCGATAGCTTCGAATCGACTATAAACTCAGTTTTAGGCAACGATTCGGTTGCAACCGAAGCTATTGGTGCCGTACCTATGGGTGCGTTTAGGGCGACGCCTCTCACCATCAGAATCGGTTTCGAAGCGAACAGAGCGGACAAACCCATTGTCTCTGAAATTGAGTCTTCGCTCGAATTAAGTGAATTGCGTTTCTCTACTTCGGATGCGATTGGGTTGGCGTCGGCCGCCGGCGCCGGACTTGTAATCACAGTTTGCGCTACTATTTGGACATTTTTTATGGACACGCAGTCAGTCTCCGCCGGAACGACTGCCGTATCGACTGCCGTATCGACTGCTGCGGCGCTTACAGTGTCTATCGGTTCGTTCGGTGCGCGTGAGTTGAGCGCCGAAACATTCGGTGCCGAGAAATGAGCGCCAGTTCTGCTCTGACTCTCAGATCGAAGTCCACCGACGGCTGGCACAGCACTACAGCCGCTGTCATACTCGAGCTCTTCGTCGGCAGTGCCGGCACCACAACAGGTGAGAAAGTGGACGACTGTTCGGTAGGCGTTGCCAACGGTACGGCCGCCAGACCTGAGCCGCTGTCGCCACGACTTCTTCGGTTTCCTTATTGTCTCTCTGATCGACGCGCTGTCGGTCGTAGCGACCGCTTCATTGTCGGGAAGAGCTTCGGAGGCCAATCGTCCACTGCTTCCCGACTCCGCGGCCCTCTTCGTCCAGATGTCGGTAGTGGTCATCGTTAGGGACGGATTGGAAGGGTTTGTCGACGAGTCAAGTGTCCTAAGAGTGCGGATTCGGAAGAACTGCGAAGAACTTTGAAAAGACTTTTCGGAAAGTTTGAGAATCGCCGGCAAAGAGAAAGTTCGCAAAATTGCAAAACTATTGTTGTTTTGAATTTTCAAAACCAATTGATTTTATGTTTTTTCGTTCTATTGTTTAGCGGTTTTCAGGTTTACATTTGTTTGACAAATCTAACAAGGCTCTTATTAAATGTAATGCTTTTTAAATTTTATTTATTTTAAAAAATAATAAGGATTAACATGATATATTTTTACAACTTAATTAGACTAGTCTTTGTCAAACATTTAAAAAAATAGTTTTTCAATATAATTAATTATTTTTTGTTTACTGTTTTATCTAAAAATAATTAAATTAATAATCAAATAAGTAATTCATTAAATTAATAAGTTTTAATTGAAAATTAATCATTTTGTTACTCGTCAGCACTACAGAATTTGATAATTTAAATTATGCATGGCAAACATAAAGTATGTGATGTTATAACTTGCAATTAAATTATTTATGTAATATAATATTTTTAAATGTAATATTATAATATTCATGTAATCAAGCTAGATTTTAAAACTAGAATTTTACTGTTATACTGTAATAACTTTGTTTTACTAAAATAAAATCGAGGTATTTATTTTAAACACAATTACAATTATTTAAATTTTAGCAATTTTATTATTTATTTTAGTATTATAATATTAATGATAACAAAATAATAATAAAATTTTATTTTTAAAAAATAGAATAAAAGATAAAAATTTAATCTGAAATTATGTTAAAAATTGCCAATTACAATTCATTTTAATAGTGAGAAACAATACAAAAGCATTATCTGAGCGATAGATGGCGTACGAGTCGACGCAGAAATTGGTCGAAATATATGGCATTAATAGCTTGAATCGAGTCTTCAATTGAATTGAATGCAAGAAAATACACAAAAACATCGAAAAAATACTGTATTCGCAGTCATATTGTATTCACAACTGATTCACAAAATCGTATTCAAACACAAAATAGGTATTCATTTGCGAGGATTCACTCGAAAACTGTTGAAACAAATAGCGAATCGATTTGTTGTAATTGTGCGGCACTTCCCGACGGCACTGAACGGCGAACGAGAGGTCGAAAGCGGTTGTGTTTCGACTGAACGGCGAGACAACGAAACTCATTAAAGAGACAATTGACTGCAAACACAGAATTTGAGACCATTTTTATTGTTAACCCAAAAGAGCCCAAAAAGAGGTATTTCGCGTCGCTTTCGGGCCTCTCGTGCTTTGCATTCAGTTATTTAGTCGCGAATCGAAATCCGGTGACGGGTTTCGCGACCGCAGACCCAACCGCGAGACCGACCGTCCGAACCGAGCGGTCGTCGAATTGAACACTGAATTCGTGTTTTGTTTTTCGCTCACATTTTGGCGTTTTTTCAATTGAATTAATCGAAATAATTAGTAATTAATAATAATAACGAAATATTTAATATTTTTTTCACTCGAATCGGACTTTTGTTTTTGATATAATCTGTTATTTGTTGGCAAAAAGTGAGACATTTTGTCGAAAAAGCGTTTTCAACACGAATTGTGATTTCGATATCGAAATAATGGCAACGGATATGAAATTCGGTCCCGAATGGTATGAATGCTCTCATTATCTGTTTCTCGCTTTTAATTGCAATTAATTTATGATTTAATTAGTATTGAAATTATGATTTGAAACGTTAGTCTAAATTCTGTATTAAATAAACAAACGAATAGTTAGTCTAACGTGAAGTGAAAGATAGCGTAAACGCAATGTTTAGTCAGAATTCGCATATGTTTTGCAATAATTGCTCGAAAAGTCGATTCAAACGAATAGTTAATCGCATTTGCATTCGTCGCCCAAAGGCTGAGAGCTCTGTCAGACGGCGGTCCCAACTCCTCGGCGACCAGTCCTCCGATCAGCAGTTCGGGGCCTCCGAAGTACAAACTGGCTGAGCATCGGTACGGAAGGGAGGAAATGCTGGCCCTCTTTAACCACAACCTGAAACCCCCCGAAAATATGGAGGAATTTCCGCACATTTTCGTCGAGAAAATGCAGTTGCCGTTAGCCCTGACCAACATGACTGAAGACGAGTCCCGCCTCTGGAACCGCGTCAACAGCGATGTCGTACTCAGACTCGTCGCCAAAAGCGGTGGTCCCGGGCCTGAGAGGGGCGACCGCATCAACGAGAGGGGCGGCATATCCATGAGGGCCGGCAGAGGAGGTCTTTCAGACAGAGGACGGGGAAGAGGTCGCGGCTATTATCAGCGAAATAATTATGAGGACAGCGGCGACAGTCCGCCCGAGAGGCGCGACTTCAGGACCCGATCTTTCGAACGGAATCACAGCTTAAATGAAGAGAACGTTTCCAGAGATAAGAAGTTTGAGCGCAGTTTCAGTAGAGGTGGCGGTAATGGAGGCACAGGTGAAGACAATATGCTTTTGCGAAAAAACAATTCGCGTTCGTCTGCTGTCGAGAACTGGAGGACTGGCGGCAGAGGCGAAGACCGGGAGGGCTGGAGGACAGCGCGAGGCCCGACTGAAAATGCTTGGAATCGAAGCAATTCGTGGAGGAGTGGCGACAGGGATAAGGACTACGAACACGAGGCCGAGCACATGGAGAGGAACGGCCCGCACAGGAAGTACAACAATTACCAAAAGGACAGAAACCCGAACGACTTGTGGGACGACATCGAGGAGAACGACCGCCGAAACAGTCTACCCGAATGGAGTCTCGACGACGGGCCCGATCTCGACGCCAAAGTCGGGACATTCGACGCTTCCGGTGCTTTCCGAGAGGACACCAACGACGACGACGACATGAAGTCTGGAGACGCGCTCACGGAGAACGAATCGAGAGAACCGGTTAAGAGCGACAAGAGTTCGAAGAAATCTAATCAAAACATGAAAACCGATATCAATAATGAGTTGAGAATTGAAAATACGAACAAAAATGTGGATAAGTTTGTGAAAAGGGATGAGAACTCGGTTAGGAAGGGCTCGAATGCGTCACAACTGCAATCAATTCAGCACTTGTCGGGAAAGGAGCCGAACGCGACTCCGACTGCCTCTCACACGCCTTCCAATACTTCAAATAAATTATTTAAATCAAACGACTCATCGAATTGTCATAACATTAAGTCTCCGTTAGAAGAGGACGGGTTCGCACATCTCGAGAAAGAGGCCGAGAATATGGTCGCGCAGTGGACGGCCGACGACGACCCCAAAGACGAGCTGGGAGTGGCCCGACCAGCCGCGCCCGAGGAGCAGAAGAACAGCATAATTGTGCTGCCGGTGCAACACGAGGACGCGTTCAAGTGGTTCTATCGCGACCCCCAGAACGACATTCAGGGGCCGTTCACTCCGCACGAGATGTACGACTGGTTCACATACGGCTACTTCGCAATGGATCTTCTAGTCAGGCGCGGCTGCGACGAGCAGTTTAGCCAATTGGGCGAACTCTTCAAGCTCTGGGACCGCATCCCTTTCGTTCAGGTCCAGGGCGCGACTCCACCGCCAATCCGTCTCCACTCATCCAACCCTTCACTCTCATCATTGTCTTCATCGTCATCTCAACCACCGGTTCACAGTATGGGTGCGCCAGCGCCTCAACATTTACTCCATCAGCAGTTGGTCTCACAAACACCACAACCGAGTCATTCAACTCAACCCCAAACACAAAACGTTTTTATGAGTCAACAGAGCGTTGATATGCAGTCGCAGTTGCGGCTACTGTTGGCTCAGCTCAAGAAACAGGAGGGCTTTAGTGAGCTCTCGCAGCAGCAGCAGCAGGAAGTGCTGGTCCAGAGATACGTACATCTGGAGCGACAGAGACAGCAGTCGCTGCAGACATCCATTCCAAACACCAGACCTGTCGACGACAACCAAATGACTCCATTGGACGCGTTGTCTAACCTGCGAATACAGAACAGCCGACCCATGCAAGTGGTGAACAATGCGGGTCACGTCCAGAGCATTTGGGACATCAACCCAAGCGCTCTCTCCGTCTCTCAAATCGAGGAAATGCAGCGAAAGGAACAGGAGATGAAGGAACTCGAGGAGAGGCGGAAGGTGTTCGAAGAGGAACAGCGGAAGAAGATGGAACAGGAGGAGCTCCAGAGGAAGATCGCCGAAGAGCGCGAACGCAAGTTCGAGGAATTGCAGAAGAAGTTGGAAGAGGAGAGACTCAGAAACCAAGAACTGCTCCGAAAACAAGAGGAAGAGAATAGGCGTCGAGAAGAGGATGAGAGGAAACGACTGGAAGAAGAGGAGAGACGGGTAGCCGAACGGGCGGCTGAGGAGCAGAAGAGGCGTCACGAAGAGCTGCTACGTCTGGAAGAGTACAGTCGACGTCAGGCGCTTCAAGAGGAGGAGAAAAGGCGTCAAATGGCGATCGAAAAGGACAGACAAAGACAACAATTGCAGGAAATCGAAGCGCAGAGGGAAAGGGCGAAAGAGATGGAGCGGATCCGACAGCTGCAGCAGCAGCAGCAACAGGAGGCCATCATTAAACTACAGCAGCAGCAGGAGAAGCAGCGAACGGGCAAAGTGTGGGGCGGACAGGGAGGCCCCGAACAAAGTCAGAAACAACAGAACTCATTGTCTTTAGACGACATTCAGAGGATTCAAGAGGAGAAGGATCGGGAGGAAAGGCAGCGCCAACTGCAGGCCAAGCACATGCAGGCTCTGTTCGCCGCTCAACACCAGCAACAACAGCAGCAGAACAAACAGTCGCTGTCGTGGGCGGCGCCGACATATCAACAGAACGCTCCGGTCAAGACGTTGGCCGAAATCCAAAGGGAAGAGTCGGAGAAAGTGGCCAAACAGAGAGTGGCCGACAATAAGAAGCTGCAGACACACGTGCAGAACAATGTGCCAAACGCTGGCATTTGGAACAATGCCAACAATCAGCTGTTCGGTCCAACTGCAGCGCCGACCCAACCCAACAGTGCGGCCAACAATGCTTCCGTTCCGATCGGCTTTTGGGAACCGGAGTCTCGGAAAGTTCAGTCGAATAGAGCCAATGAAAGTGCCTTTAATTCAATGCAAAGCCATTCGAACTCGAATTCTAAGGGCAATAATACCAATCAATTCCAAACCAAATCCAGTTCGAGGAACCGGAAGGAGGAGGTTAGTACCACCCGTTTACCCATCCAACCCTCCAACCCACCCAACCAGTGATTCAATTGTCTCATTCTCTATCTCCCATCCGGTGCTCAGGAGTCGGTGCTTCGACTGTTTGAAAACCAAAGGCGACAGAAAACCGACGAATTCACTCAATGGTGTATTGAAGCCCTTTCGAGATACCAGTCGAGTATAGACAGTAAGTGTCGAACCCCTGCAGTGTTGCCGAACCCGAGGCAGTGTATGACCTCTTGTGTCTGATTGTGTCCTCTCTCGTCCAGTTCCGACATTTATATCATTTCTGAAAGACGTTGAATCTCCGTTCGAAATAAACGATTATATTCGACAATATTTGGGTGAATCTAAAGACGTGAAAGAGTTCGCCAAACAGTTCGTCGAAAAGCGATCGCAGTTTCGAAATCTGGCCAAACGCGAGGCCACACAGGTATGCGATATGCCGTTCATTCGGTTCGATTGAAACACTTAGTGCTCGACTGCCGACTAATAACTGCTCGGTTGGCGCACAGGAGCTGATGTGGGGACCGGCGCCGGCCATAACTCCGTCCGCAAACAAATCGCTAACTCAATCAGTAGTGAACTCTTCGGTTCAGAGCAGCGAAAGCACAGACATGAGTGGCTTCATAACGGCCGGCAAGAAGAAGAAGAAGGGCAAGCGGGTCATCGACAACTCCATTCTCGGCTTCACCGTACAGGCCGACCCCGACCGCATCAACGCCGGCCAGATCGAGCAGATCGACGACTGACCGCCACCCGCGCCCACCCGTCACTCGCTGTACTGACCAACCGATTCGACCATTACTTCAAAACTGCTTTTAATATCGAAACCCCATTCGTGTGTTGACCGAAGTGTACAGTATTTGAGACAATATTTACTTATTTACAGCTTAAGTACAATTGAGTTATGAGTTTATATATATAAATGTTATATATATTGAGACAATTGACAACTATTTGATGACTATTACCAAAACAACAAAACAAATACTAAAATTAAAATTTGAAAAACATTACAAAATTTATAACTATTACTAAACGACTAAAACGGCGAACGAATGATATAAACAAAACAAAACAAAACACTTGAGACAAATCGACGGGTTATTCAAAATCAACTGAAAAAATGAAATAAAAATTGTTTTTAATTATTATTATTATATTTAAAAAATATATATACTTTGAAAAAAGACAAAACAGTTCTCTGACCTCAACACTGAATTGCAAATAAATATTGATTTAAATTATTTCTTCTTTAGTTGTCTTTCTTTAAAACAAATTCGAGTCAAAGACGGTTTGGAAATAGTTTTGAATTTAATTTAAAAACAATGAGAAATCATATAAAATCTGAATACACTGTATAATAGACTGAATGTTAAATAGAATACAATCTATTCGTTAGTCAACCGAATAGTGAGAATAGTTATGGAAAACAGTTTCGAAATAGACATCGGGTTCTCAGATCGGATCCAACGGGTCTTCACTTCTTCTTCTTCGACTTCGTGGCGCTCTCTTTGTCTGACTTGGGTTTCTGCCACTGGAGTGGTTTGCGCCGGTACATCGGCCAGGGCGGCAGTGTTAGCTACGGCGCCGGCAGAGCGGAGCACAACAACGAGTGAATGCTTTTGAATTGAATTGAATTTTAGGCAAAATGAGTAAAACTAGTCATACGAGTGACGCCAACACGAATCCCGCGCCGAGTGTGTAGACAGTGTAGGAGAACTGCTGGACGACATACCCCCAGACCAGACCCGACACCTGATTCGAGCGAACAATCGCTTTAACTCTTATTACACGTCATATAGTGAGCGGCACTTACGGCGAACACAACGATAATTAATTGGAAGTATCGTTCGGCTCTTCGCTGGCCATCAAAGTCCTGGCAAAGAGATAAAGCGATTGAGTGAGTGGTCGGACTAATCGGCCGGCGATTACCATATGATGTGGAATAGAGTTGAGAATCGATTCAAACATTTTTCCGTCGATTTAAGTCAACACAAGAAATGAAACAAATTTTTGAAACTCAAAGACTGTAATGTTGTGTCACTTCTGGCAGTGTCTGGAGAGCGGCGACAGAGGGCGCGACGAGTGGCGAGAAAACAGCTATTTTTGAACAGCGATTACAGTAAGAGTAGAGAAACGAAAAAGTGTTGTATTTTTCATATCTTTAGTCCAATTAGTCATTCAATTAAACTGTTGTTTAGATCAGACTTTTGATCCGATTTTCAAATTTATATTTTTCTTATCGAAACGAAACCCCAATTAAAGCGAATCATCAGCTGATCCGCTGCCACGATGGGTGTCCCGAAGTTTTACCGATGGATTAGCGAACGGTATCCGTGTCTGAGTGAAGTGGTTCGCGAATATCAGGTGAGAAACGACTTGTTTGTAGTTGTGTTTGAAATGCGATACCAATCCGAACCGTCTGACCGCCGAACAGATCCCGGAGTTCGACAATCTCTACCTCGACATGAATGGCATTATCCACAACTGCTCGCACCCGAACGACGAAGACGTGCACTTCAGGATCTCGGAGGAGAAGATCTTTCAGGACATCTTCCGCTACATTGAGTTTCTCTTCCGAATGATTAAACCGCGAAAAGTCTTCTTTATGGCCATCGATGGCGTCGCGCCGAGAGCTAAGATGAACCAACAGCGCGGCCGACGGTTCCGCTCGGCGAAGGAGGCGGAGACGCGCGAGGCTGAGGCGAAGGAAAGGGGCGAAACACTGCCGGACGAGAAGCGCTTCGACTCGAACTGCATAACTCCCGGCACGGAGTTTATGGACCGATTGCACCAACACTTGAAGTACTTCGTCTCGAATAAGATCACAACCGACGACCTGTGGCGCGACGTGAAGGTGATCCTCAGCGGCCACGAGACGCCCGGCGAGGGCGAGCACAAGATCATGGACTACATCCGCTTCGATAAGTCGCAGCCGAACTACGACCCGAACACTCGGCACTGCCTCTACGGCTTGGACGCCGACCTGATTATGCTCGGCCTCTGTTCACACGAACCGCACTTCTCGCTACTGCGCGAAGAAGTGAAATACATTCGAAGCAAAAGCGAGAAAAACAAAAGGGATTCGAATCCCGAAGCCATTACTTTTCATTTATTCCATTTGTCGCTATTCCGCGAATACATTGAACACGAGTTCGGCGAACTCAAGACGACTCTCCCCTTCGCCTTCAACTTGGAGGCCGTGATCGACGACTGGGTGCTCATGGGCTTCCTCGTCGGCAACGACTTCATTCCACACATTCCGCACTTTCACATCAACAAGAGTTCGCTTCTGAAGTTGTATTCGGTTTACAAGAAAGTGTTGCCGACTCTCGACGGATACCTCAATGAAAACGGAGTTTTGAATTTGAATCGATTCCAGAAATACATCAATGAGTTGGCGAACATAGACTTCGAGACGTTCGCCGAGTTCTACACCGACTACAAGCACTTGGAGGGCAAGAGTGGCAAGAAGTTTAGGCGAGGAATGGAAGACCTCGACGATTGCGCGCCAATACCCAGTGCTAGTGATCTGATGGCTCGGAAGCGCACGAAGAAGTTGATTAACATCGACAACAGTGATGACAACGAGTCGTACGAGTCGGACGACACCTATAATAGTGAGTCGGATAGGAGTCTAATGGAAGAGGAGTTCAGAGCTCACAAAAGGGACTATTATATGACAAAACTAAACTACCCGGCCGTCAACGCGGCGGTGCTTAAGGAGCAGTCGCACGAATACGTTCGCGCCATTCAATGGATTCTTCACTACTACTACAACGGGTGTATGTCTTGGGGCTGGTTCTACCCACACCACTACGCGCCCTACATCTCCGATGTCAGTGCTTTCGATGACATCGACTTGAACTTCGATTTCGGCGAACCGTTTCGGCCGTTCGAGCAACTGCTGGCAGTCCTTCCGTCTGCGAGCAAAGACTTGCTGCCCAAGGCCTACGTGCCTCTGGTGGTGAACGCGAACTCCGAACTCATCGACTACTATCCCGAAGACTTCGAGACCGACATGAATGAGAAACAACAGGCCTGGGAGGCAGTGGTTCTCATTCCGTTCATCGAAGAGAGCCGTCTCCTGAAGGCAGTCGAGAGTGTGAAGCGAAACCTGTCGTCGGACGAGAACCGGCGCAACCGTCACGGCCCGCATCTCGTCTTCACTTATTCGGACGTTCCGCTCGAGTCCATCCCATCGCCGAATCCAACCATTTTCCCCGAAGTGCCGAATCGGGCCAAATGTCTCGAACTGCCAATGAGTGCGTTTCGAATGCCAACGGAACGGCTTTGCAAAGGCCTGTGCGAAGGCGTCGACTTAGACGTGTATTTCCCGGGATTTCCGACTCTCCAACACATCCGTCACGACATTATGATAAAGAAAGAAAGGGTTCGGGTGTTCGAGTCGGCCTCCATGGGTGAGAATATGATGTTGTATTTGAAAAATGAAGAGACGGCTGATATCGAGTTTGTGGCCGAACACTACCTGGGCAAGACTGTCTTTGTCAATTGGCCGCATCTACTCGAGGCACAGGTATTCAAAGTGTCGAACGGAGAGTACAAGTACTATAAGAACCGAAATATAGTGGTTTGCGAGGAAGTGGACGAAAAGGAGTTCTCGGAAACGGACGCTTTGCTGAACTCGAAAGTGCGTCGATATAAGGAGCGCTGGGGTGTAGTTGTCGGCCAAACACAGATCGTTCTCCACGCCTACCCCATGACTGGCCGTAAGTACGTTCACGGCTCGAGAGGCCGCATCACTCTGGAGAAGATCTGGTCGGCTGTGCCTATGGTCTGCCCGTTTCAAACAGTGGTGAAAGATCTGTGTATACACGACAAGCAGATCCAACAGTTCCAGACAATCAAAGAAATGTTTCCAATCGATGCCAAATGTTTTGTTGTCGACAATCCCTACTACGGATCGGAGGCTAAAGTCATTGACTGTAATGTCAGTGAAGGCGTCGTAAGGGTTCAGATATTTCCCGAATTGGAGCCCGACTTACGTGAGATTCAGGACAGGGCCAAAGAGATAGTGCACGAGAGGTATGTCCCGAACAGAGTGTTGGCGCAGAGGCTCGGCATCAGCAGTCATCTGCTCTCCCGAATCACCGGAACTATATTCATAAGACCTCCGAATGAAGAGAAGCGTCGAATCAATATTGGGTTGAATTTGAAGTTCAATACAAAGAACGAAGAAATTCCCGGATTTTCGATGAAAAGGGACGACAATTGGCTCTTCTCTGACAAGACGTTTAAGATTCTAAACGAATATTACACGAAATTTCCGTTCATTTTCCTATCGTTGGCCAAATGCGTGGACAAAGACTACTTCTCAGTTGAGGACCTGATCCCCGGCGACAACCAGTGATTATTTGGATTGTATTTTAAGTGAAATGTATTTCTAAAACATTGTTTGAATGCATAGACTGAAGAAATTGGAGGAAATCCAGACTTGGCTGAGAGGTCTGCCATCAATGGGGGAGAAGCACCAGAAGTGCAACGCAGAGATTCTCGACGAGTTCGTTGTCGAAGCCATTGAAGACGTGATTAACACTCATATTGTCAGTGCTTTTGGTTTGCCTTTCGTTTACCCTTTCGTTAATCAAATGCATTGCTCTTTAGGTCTTTCCGAAGGCAATGGATCCGGTTGTGCTCACCTATAGGCCGGACCAGTTGTTTCGTCCCATGCATTACATGGGCTTCTCTCTGCCCGACCCGAAAGCCGAATACAAACTGTTCGACCGAGTGGTCAACATTCGGAGCGGGATATCCGTGCCTTTGGGTAAAAAGGGGACAATCACTGGCAGACATGTCGACGAAACGAATGAAGTGAACACTTTGTATGACATTGTGTTCGACGAAGAGTTTGTCGGCGGGACTGCATTGCGATGCAGTGCTGGCAAGGGCTACAAACTCTCTCCGGCCAACCTCATCAACATTACCTATGGCCTCAAGACGTCCGGAAAGTACGAACAGTTCGTCACTTCTGGTCAGCCCTTGCAGTCGGGCCCTCAACGGCAACAGTTTGCTTATAACCAACATAACCAGCGCCACAGTTATCCGAAGAACTCGGCCTACGGCCCCAGAATCCAGAATGAGTTTACATTTGGACAGCGATTGCCGAAACCCCGGTTCCCGAGTAACCCACCCTTTGTGAACCCCAATTCCCCTAATCCTCAGATGACTCGTCCGATGCAAGCACTCAATCACTCGAAGAACTCCCCCTTTCAGTCACCCAAACATGAAAACCAGAAGAACGAAGACTTTCCGCAAATGAATATGAGTCAGCTCTGGGAGGACATGCATACCATGAAGTTGTCCGACAACTCGCTCACGAAGGGCTCCTTCGCTCAGATCACGGCTGCCAAACGACAGCCGGAGGTTATGAATCAGTCGACGCGACCCAAGGAGCCGATTGATACGAACAGATCGAATCCCAAAGGCAAAGCCGAGAAGAATGCACCGGAAAGTCGAAGGACTGACGGAATGTCTGAGAATTTTGCCGACAATTCAATGAAACCGAAAGTTGTTTTATACGAGAGTTTGACTTCAATTCTAAACAATTATTGCGATCGACATAACAATCCCCAACCCAGGTATGAAAACATGGTTTACGGGACTTCGAGGGATCTACCCTCCAAGGGCATCAAACTGACCCTTTTTGACGGCCACTCGATCTACACCTACTTGAATGCGCACGAGACGGATGCCGACGCTTTTGAGTCCCTGGCCGGAGAGGCTCTCCTGTGGATCAATCAGCGATACGGCGCCAATATTGACATAAGTCGACCGAAAAGACTGCTACCCGTGCCCTCGTTTGTCGACACCAGACAACGGAATTCACCCATTGAGCCCAGGATCGCCGAAAGCTCTCTTCCCCGTCCGCCCTCCGACTGGGTGAACCGCCCTGACACTCAAAAGCAGTCGCACCGTCGGGTCGAACCGAATCCTATAATTCCCGAGTCTTTTGTCGAACATAACAATCGAATCTTTAATGAATTGCAAAAACGAAATCAGACTTCGAATGCAAATGTCAACACTTCCGGCCATAAGGACCGCAATCTTAAACCGAAGACATTATTCGACAATTCAGTCAATTCGGCGCACAATCAGAGGTCGACTTCAAACAGAAATAATCGGAAAATACAAAACGATTCGATTAACGACAACTTCGGCGGTCAGACGAGGCGAGCGCCGCAGCACTCGGCCAACACACAGGCAGGAGGTCTGCACAGTGCGGATAATCGGTTCGTTCCACTACAGGTGGCCCGGAATAACCAATCGCACCGACACTCGACACCCGCGAAGAACACACCGAAGAAAGCGGAGGAACCGAAGAAAGACTTAATCGAAATCAATTCGATTTCGTCCGAAGAGATCGAGATTCTGACCCCAGAATCGATCGCTAAGAACCAGTTCTCAAACGCTTCCAAAGACAACTCGAATGATGAGATCGAGATCCTGACTCCCGATCTGCTGATTGCCAGTTCTTCGGGTGAGCGCCGGCAGCGGAAGGCCCGCCTCGGCGTTGACTTGAGTTAACGCCGAAAAGTGTTTCACAATTTTGTTTTGTTTTTATTTTTTGACTCAATCTGTAGACTAAGCGTCGAATTAAAAGCCTATTTCCGACTCAAAAGTCGTACCAAAGAGTACAACAAAACACAAAATGATTTATTTTTTTTAATACCATTTCGATTGTTACTCAATGTTTGAAATCATGTTTTTGTGTCCAATTGATCCGATCTTACAATTAATAACTGTTTAAAATTAACCCAACCTTTGCATACCATAACTAAATGAGTTTCGACGGCTCAGGCGTTCAGTTGGTTCTCGATTTGAACCGAAACTGAGTCTTCATTTGATTTTTCTGACTCTTCACCAAATTATACTATTTATTGAGTATTACTTCATTACATTGTTTTTGATTTTATTGCTGATAATTAGTTAATTGGAAAATAGTTTACATTTAAAATAAATTTTTGTGTCAATCAAAAGCAAAAAAAAGTTTTGTTGATATTTACTTATTTCGTAACAGACTTTGCGAATGATTTGAAATAAACGCCATTTTCTGCAACTCTTTCGTTGAAAATAATTGAACGAAAAGTAAATTTTTGTTTTGAATTGTTTTTTAATTTAATTATTGATTTATTGGCAAAACAACAGCAAATCAATTGATTGGCGTTTTGTCGGCGAAACCGGAATTCAATCCGTTGTTCGGTATTGAGAATCGTTTCGATAACCCAATCGGTAATAGTATTGCGAATCCATTAATGAGTGGATTTAAGCGTCAGTTCGACCACCACTTCAATGACAACAGCAATGAGTCCTACAATTCGCGTAAGAATTGCATTAATTAATTGTATTTTAATTATATTAAACGGCAGAGACGGGCGATGACTGCGTCGATGACGGCGTAGCGCTTGTTATGGCCGAACGCCAGCAATGGTTTGGTTTGCCGGCACCGGTAGCTCCCGATCTCTGAACGTGAAACTGGTTCTCAGTTTAGTCGCTAAGAAATCGGCGATTGTTTCAAAATAATTGTTTGATTTCGGCTTTTAATTGGCAATAGTTGTCAATAAAAGCGATTTAATTGATTGAATCGATTTCAATGCAAACGAATATAAAACAAAAACTTGTTTTTGTGCCAAAAATGTGATTTAAATTAAAACTTATAATTGAATTGAATATTGAATTGAATAGAAACGGCGGAACCGAAGCGGAAGCGGAAGAGCCGATGGGGTGGCGACGAGATGGAGAAGGTGTTCATCCCTGGAATGCCTACAATACTGCCGGCGAACCTAACGCCAGAACAGGAACAGATATACCTTCGTATGTATCGCTTTCCGAGCACTCAATCCATAATTACTTTAATTGCACTTAAAATAGCTATTAATACAACTCATTATAGACGTAAAGAATTAAAATTAAGACCAAATTAAACAAAAATTGAGTGAAACGGTTGACGAGAAAGCAGTGAAAGCAATGATTTTTGTTTAATTTGCTTTAAAACATGTATTGATTCGTAAATCGTACGAAACATTTGCAAAAGTGTTTGCATTTGTTTTGTCGACTAAATTGTATGACTGGTTGTGAGCAGTGCTAACGGAATGGGGTCTTCGGTCCCCCTCTTAACCGATTTCTCTTTCAGTTCAGGTAGAGATCGAAGCCATTAGCCGACAATTACATTCCGGTGATCTCGGAATACCACCCAATCCCGAAGAAAGGTCTGGCCAACTCATCCCACCATTCGATTCTTCCAAACATTCCATTCAAACCGAATTCGCGACCGAATTGTCCCCATATTTGTCGCGAATTTTAGATTTATTTTTTGATTCAATTTTTCCCTTTTTTTTGATTGAAATGTCGAAACATTTTTGCAAATAATTAATCATTTTTTCCCTTAAAGTCAGTACAGACTTAGCGTTTGTCAGGTCTTCGGCGCAAAAGAGTTCTTTGATTTTAGCCAATAATTGCAAATATAATTCAAATTTTTATTTCAGCATTTAATCGCATTTTTTATTATAGGAATTTCAGCACTAATTCAAATTAATTTTTACATTAAATTGTAATAATTTAGGAAATAATTCGATTGAAATCCTATTTCAGCTAATATTTAGATTTATATGAAAACAATATACTCTTTAAGCCTATATTACAATCTATTGGAGAATTGAATGACTGAACAGTTTGTAGAATCTGAGCCCTTCTGTTGCAGATCGCCCTCACCTGAGCCTATCTATAATAATGAGGGCAAACGACTCAATACTCGTGAGTTTAGAACCCGCAAAAAGTTAGAGGACAAGCGCCACGACTGCATCCAGAAGATCAGTGCTCTCAACCCCTCCTACAAACCGCCCGCCGACTACAAGTGAGACTTCCGTTCCCTTTCCGCCAATTCTTTCTATAACTTTACCCTTCGATAGGCCTCCGCAGCAGAAGATCAGCGAAAAGGTACTGATTCCTCAGGAGGAATACCCGGACATCAATTTTGTTGGTCTACTGATAGGTCCGCGCGGCAACACTTTGAAAGCCATGGAAAAGGAGGTTAGACTTCGCTCCCATACATGTGTGCAATGCTTTTGATCGTCGATTAACTCATTATCTATTAATCCGATGTATAGACCGGCGCGAAGATTATTATCCGAGGGAAAGGATCGGTGAAAGAGGGGAAGATTGGCAGAAAAGATGGCCAACCGATGCCCGGAGAAGACGAACCTCTGCACGCATTCATTACGGCTCTGACACAGGACTCGGTTATGAAAGCCGTTCACAAAGTATTGCTTTTGATATAAGTATTCATTGAGTGATTCGACTAATGGTTTGATTGCTTCGAACTTCAGATCAAAGAAGTGATCCGTCAGGGCGTGGAAGTGCCGGAGAATCAGAACGACTTGAGGCGAATGCAATTGAGGGAATTGGCGCTTCTGAACGGCACCCTTCGCGAGAGCGACGGTCCGCGCTGTTCGAACTGCGGCTCAACTGTGCACCGGTCGTGGCAGTGCCCGGACAAGCCGAATGTGACCAACAATGTCATCTGCAGTAACTGCAATGGCGTCGGACATATAGCTCGCGATTGTAAAGAGAAGAGACCGACGGCCGGCGCAGTCAACCCCTCGAAGATCGATGAGGAGTACATGTCGTTGATGGCAGAGTTGGGCGAAGGGCCGCCGCCGCCCAAGAATACCGGTTCTAATAATCAGTTTTCTGGAGGAATGGGACCGACAATAGGCATGTCTTCACAAATGGCGCCGAAAGCGATTGCAGCGCCGCCTCCACCCCCGCCGATGACAGCTTCGAACACTAGTACAACAGCGCACACAACAGCTCACACACCACTCCTGCCCACCCCTAACATGTCACAGCAGAACAACTCTTGGACCGGAATGTCTGCTCAGAATACATGGTCTACACCTCAATCGCCATTCGGTGTTCACCCGACGAATGCGAGCGCTTATCCGATCCCCGATTCCTATTCGCCGAACAGCTTATACTCCCCGACGAACACATCACCGATGGGTTGGCCTACGAATGGTAATCACTTTTCGGTTTGATTTTGCGATTCATTACTAACTACTGACTCCTCGATAGCATGGAATCCAATGGTGCCGTCGAGTGTCGCACCCGTTCCTCCGCCTCCGCCGCCACCCACTCAGACATCAAACGGCAATCCCTGGAACGTCTATATGACGGCCACTGGCCGACAGCCGGTGCCTCCTCTGCCGCCGCCACCGCCGCCTCCCATGAGTCCACACCAGTCGATGCCTAACATAATGATGACACCTCCGCCGCCGCCACCTCCACCTCCTCCCCCACCACCGCCTCCGCCACCGATGTAACTCATATAGCGATTCGAAGCAAACATTTTCAGAAATTCTCTAAAAAGGGTTTAATTATTAATTTATACGAAATTTGAATTTTAAAGTTCCAAACATTTGGTTCAATAAAATTCAGTTTATTTTTATTCATTTTAAGACATTTTAAAAATTAATTTATATTTAATTAAAAATAAAAACATTTAATTAAAAAGTTATGAAATGTCTGATTAATTTCGAAACTTAATTCAATTATTGATTGTATGACTGATTTTCATATGGTTTGCAATTTGTGCGCCGATTATGGACGTCATTGATGTGCGAAAGGACTGATCGCGAGATTGTCTCCATTTTTCTCGAGTCGAGTGAAGAAACGAATCAATAGTTTTCTAAATAATTAATTATTTGAAATAAAAGCGCAGAACTCGACAGACAATCGATTGACTCGATTCGGCTCTTCAGCGCTCTTTCATCTCTTCACTCATTTCTTCCAATCGTTTGCCAAACTATTCGCTAATTATTTGCATTTCATAATCAAAACATCGTTTTAAACATATTTTTTGCAAAAAGTAATTATTTGCCGATTGATGTCATTTACGTAATGTTTATATAATTATAATTAATGATTGAATTGTCGATCGATTAGATGGAATCACTCGAAGACCAGTCGAACAGCTCGACTCCGATGGCAGTGGACGACATCACCGACAGTACGTCGAAAGACGAGAACTTCGTGGAGACGCCGAGTGTGGCGGCCGTCGCGCCCAATGTGAAGCCGGCCGGACAGCCGTTGGTCGAGTTCCTCAACCATTTGGAAGACTATACGCCAACTGTGAGTGCATTCACGCGATCCATGCCTTTGGCGATGGCTTTGAGTTAATCACTAATTAATGGATAATATCTGTAATCAGATTCCGGATGCCGTGACCTGTCATTACTTGAATACTTCGGGATTCGAGACGTCTGACCCGAGAATGTAAGTGATTTATGCGGTTTCGGTGCGATTGGTGTGAACTGAATGAGTGGTAGAGATAATGAGTGCTTAAGACTTGTTGTTGCGGTCGAACCGATAGAGCGCCACAAAGTGGTCGCAAATATACCGGTACTTTAGTCTCAGTGCGGGCTCAGCCTAGAACATATTTTTTTTTAATTTTTAGATGTTTATATTTTTGTGTACAGAATAAAAAACTATAAATCTTAAATATATTTTTTGGGGCGGAGACTATTTTTTAGCCCCGCCCATTTTACTAATTTTAAGCCACGCCTCCCAAAATTTTTTCTTAAATGTCTTTTTTAATTGTTAACACATTTATCTAATTTATTTAAAAATAGGATTGTTACTTTTTTTATTATTTTATAAATACTGATGCTTAACCACGCCTATATTTAAATAGCAAGGCCACGCCTTCCAAAATTTTTTTCCAAATCTATTTTTTAATTCTAAAAAGAGTTATTTAGTTAATTTTAAAATTGGATTGATATTTATCAGGTAATTGCCAAAAAACAAACCTTAAGCCACGCCTATATTTAAATTATGAAGCCACGCCCTTTAAAAAATTTTTACAAATGTATTTTTCAATTCAGATACACTTGCCTAATTTATTTTAAAATCTGATAGCTTTTTGTAAAGTTATGATTAATTAAAATCAAAATGTATAATAAATATGAACAAGATACGATGTATCGTTAGAACATTAATCATAACTTTACAAAAAGCTATCAGATTTTAAAATAAACTAAATAACTCTTTTTAGAATTAAAAAATAGATTTGGAAAAAAATTTGGGAAGGCGTGGCCTTGCTATTTAAATATAGGCGTGGTTAAGCATCAGTATTTATAAAATAATAAAAAAAAGTAACAATCCTATTTTTAAATAAATTAGATAAATGTGTTAACAATTGAAAAATACATTTCAGAATAAATTTTGGGAGGCGTGGCTTAAAATTAGTAAAAAGAGCGGGGCTAAAAAATAGTCTCCGCCCTCAAAAAATATTTTTAAAATTCATGGTTTTTTATTCTGTACACAAAAATATAAACATCTAAAAATTTTTAAAAAATATGTTTTAGGCTAAGCCCGCACTGAGACTAAAGTACCAATATACCATCAATTGACTGATTGGCGGATCAGTTAGTGATGATTAGAATTATATGATTTAAGCAAAACAGCGGCTAATTAGTCGACTGTCTATTAAATAGCGGTTGGAATCGTAACTCTAGGCACTGATTGGGTGAATGGGTTTGAAAGAGCCAATAGTCAGGGCTATAGTGAGGGCTAGAGTTAACTCAATTAAGTAATCGATTGAACGGTGTATTGCATTCGTACGGCTAGAGTGCGCCTGATCTCAGTGGCGGCCCAGAAGTTCATCTCCGATGTGGTGAACGATGCGCTACAACACTGTAAGATCAGAGGCGCCGGTCAGAGCAAGAAGACATCGAAGGACAAGAGGTATACCCTAACGATGGAGGACTTGTCGCCCGCGTTGGCCGAATACGGCATTAATGTGAAAAAACCTCATTATTTCAATTAAAGTCAACACTCGTTACAAAACAACAAAAAGTAATGAATTTTATTCAATAAGATTAATCTATAAAATGGATATTTAATTCTGTAATTAATTGCTATTTTAAAAACACGTAATAATTATATTATATATATATTATAATAACCAGTCATTGAAAGCGTAAAACAAACAAAATATTTTCAAAATAAGCACTTTTTATCGATAACTGATTTGTTTTTTTCTGTACAAAAATGCAAAAATACAATATAAAAAATATTTATTTCAAAAACCAATTATACCGGTAGTTTAAATTTAAGGCTTTTTTAAATATAGTTTAATGTGTGAAACCGATTGCATCCGCACTACCAGTAAATGCTATTTGTTTTTCTCAATTGGAAATTCTTGAGGAATGGGTTCAAGAGATTAGCCTCTCTTTGATTGCCATTATTCCTGTTCTGTCTATTACTTCGGTTATGATTCTCCGCTTTAATATCATTTTCCTTATACTCATTGAACTGAATGTCTTGAATGTCTTGCAATTGTTTTTCTACTTTTCTATTCTCTCTATTCTCCTCATTATTATTGTTTTGATCATTTCGTTCGCAATTCGCCGTTGAATTGGATTTTGTGTTCGCTTTCGAGTCTTCGACCGCTTTTTGCTTTGCGTTGTTGTCCTCCGATTTGTCCGATTTGTTTGCGTCGGAGTCATCGGTGCATGTCTTCACTCTAACGCAATCACAAAACAAATGTTAGTTTTTTAAAAATTAAATTTCTAACTATTACTCGTAATTCGCATTCAATGCAATTTAGAGCTCAAGCCTTACTATCACTTGTAGTAGGATTACAGTAAATGTAACTTTAGATTGTACAGTACACTTATTGTCAATAATGATACAATACATACGCTATATATTATTACTATATATTTTGTGAAAACAGCACAAAATTGATTAATATTTTCAAATATTTATCCAATTTATCAAAAGATAAATACATTTGATATCAGATGTGATTAAATGTTTCATTAGTTTATTTAAAAACTAATTCAAACAATTCCTTCGCTAATGTTTGCCTCAATTACAAGCAATTTATGCAAAAACTATTTGTTTAGTTAAATCAAAAATAGTATAAATTTGTAAAACAGAAAGTGAATTAAAAATTGTCTAAATTATTGTAAAAATAAAACATGAAATGCAAAATAGAAACTATAAATGAATGAAATACTTGATATATTTGGGAGAAGAGGTGTAGACGTCTTCCTTCTTCTTCAGCAACTTCTTCCACTCGGGTATGGCATTCGCTCTCTTCTCTTCGATCTCGCGAACCACCTGTTCCTCGGCCTCCTTCTTGGCCTTCTCGGCCGCCTTTTTCGCCAGCATTTGGCGCTTCCACTGAGGAATCGGCACTCCTTTGGCATCTTTTTCGGGTATTTTGTCGATGAAAGTGTCGGTCGAGTAATTAGCGGCCATTTCGGCGATTTTCTCCTTAACCTAAACACCGATTCGTTGGAAAAGAGCGTTAATTGCGAATCAAATTAAGGGCGCATTTGATGTGAGACCTCATTCTTATTCTTCTTCTGTTCCTTCACTTTCTTGATTCCGTCCAAGTCTTTAGTGGCTTTGAGTTCAGCGATTAAGTCGTTCTTCTGGAGCAGAACCGCGCGCTCATTGGTGTTGGGCTTTTCGGTCTTCTTGAGTAAGACTTTCTGCAGTTCCTCTTTAGTGACGCTGAATGTGACGCTCGAGATGGTGGACGTCGGCGAGAGGACAGCCTTGACTCCGATGGCCGGTTCGCTCTTCGCGACGGACTTGCATTCGCTGACGTTGGAGTCGGAGCCGTAGATGTCGGTGTTGGAAGTGCTGCCGTCGTCGTCCTCGTTGTCACTCGTGTCCGAAATGCCTTTAATGCTTTCGTAATCGTTATTCATATACAAGTGGTTCTCCGAAACACTTCTCTGTATTTTGCGTTCAATTCCGTAGTACTTGTTCTCTCGAAGATAGCTGTACTTCGGCACCGGAAACGCCGACACCGTTCGGTTGGCCACGTGTTTCAGGTACTCCGACGGCCGGATGTTGGTGTCGCTGTCGGGCGGCGCCGAGAACTGCGGCGGAATGAATGGCAGCGCCGGTAGTTTACACTTTTTGGCCGTAAACTTCTCGTATCGGTTCGTCCGATCATTCGACTCATTGCCGTCCGATTTGTTTGCATTCTTTTTGGCCGAATCTTCATTCGCCGATACGTACAACGAGGGCACTGGTGGCGGGGGAGGGGGAGGGGGTGGAGGGGGCGGCACATTGACGAGAGGACTCGAATGACTGCTATTTGGCTGTGAGTTGTCAGTCGAGTCTGTTTTCTGAGAACCGATTTCTTTAACTTTTCGATCGCTTTCTAACGACCGAATCGTTTCACACGTTTTGCTTGAATTGTCTTTTTGTTTGTCTTCACAACTCTTTTGACGCATCACTTCATTATTGGCACAACCGGTCGATCCGTTCGATCCGTTCGGCTTTGGTTTGTTTGAATCGCTATTTCCAGTATAGCTCAGTCCCAGTGGTCTACACGTCAGTCGACCCTCTTTTTCGTCTTCGATGAACTCGTCCTCCACTTCTTGGTATATGCCCTCATCGGTGCTGGTGCTGCACACCTCCGACGACGAGATGGACGGAATGCCGAACTGCCCGTTGCGGGTCGGGCTGTCGTCCAAATGCAGTGTCGAAGCCTTACTGTCCGGTTCGTCCACATCGTAATCGGGCGCCGGATCGCTGCCCTCCGATAGGCTGAGACAGTCGTCGGATATTTGATGTATTTCTGCCGTAACTGATATCAGAATTCCGTTTAATTTAAACAAGTCTATTTATATAACAAATAGACTTATCATGCAATAAGTCTAATTGATCCTGGATAAAATTATCGATTATTTACCCAAATGTTTGTTTTTCTTCGAATTGAAAACATATTCCTCTTTACGTCTGGAAACGAGAGATCCGTTTCTCTTCTCCTTATCGAACAATTGCTTTACCCTATCGTTGGACGTCATGTGCGGTTCGTGCAAATAGAACGGTTCGGTACAGCAGGAACTCGATAGGGACGGGCTGTTGGCCGCCGACTCTTTTCCGCTATCAATAGTTCGTTGACTGGTATTACTGTTCGAACGCCTGTGGTTAGAGGCCGGGCTCTTCGGGTGCCTCTGAGCCGCTATGCTCTCCGAATCGGACACTCCGTTCGGATAATAACTTTTACTCTCCGCTCGTCTTCTCGGCTGGTGATGCTGTGACCTACTGGTGCTGAGCGTGTCGTACGGGCCGTGTCTGTTGCGCACAACTCTCGAATTCCTCGCATTAGTGTTCGCTTCGGATTGGCATTCGTCACTCGACCACGAATTGCAGGAACAGACCTCTTGTAGCTTAGGTATACCCGAAGAGTAGGTTCGGTCCGTTTCCTTCGAATCGGTCATATAGTCATATAAGTGATGCGATTCTTCCGGATCAAAATTATGGCCAAAACTCACGTTTTTAGCTGAAGTGGTCTTCCGGGCGCTCGGACTACTCCGACAGGTGCACCGATTGTATTGCGTTCGCTTCGGGTGCGTCGTATTGGTGGCTAAGCTGGCGGTCGAATGGCTTTGACTGTGACTTAAGTTGATTTCGCTTTGATTTCGCGGATCAGACGTATGTGATATCAATAGACTCAGACACTAGACATGCAGTGGACAGACAATTCCGGTTCGGTTTATATTATACTAATTAACGGCTTACGTCTTACTGACATAAGTTTTTTTTAACTAGTTGCAATTTGCAGCTACAACATACGATATTACAGTGCAGAATTATTCATAGCTATTTGATTTGAGTGCAATATTTTGTGTTTTGCTTTTCCTTAATTTGATTTGGCGTTTGATAGTGGAGTAGAGGCAGTGAAGAGTTATCACGAATTGAGTAATTGCTTATCAAAGTGTCGTATCTATGGCTTTCGCATTCATTTCATATTCCGAATGACAGACTCAACCACTCGATTGCTGTCGAGCTCTCAATCATCGAAATACAACTCATTTCGAGTATTTCGAACATCTTTTCGATACAATCATTGATTCGCTTTTGTTATAACAATTCGTTTCATTGCACCCGAAGTCTGCAATTTGTAAAGAAACTGATCTCTACTCACAAGACGTCTAATTGACGGGACCTTAACATTCAATACATTGATTACTGGTTGACCCGAATTCGCGTTTTAACACAAATCCGATTTAATGTCTATTTTTTCGAAACGAAAAATTTCGAGTTTCATAAACCTATCAATTTGTTGAAAACAATTTGGAATTCATGCGAATATTTTGCTACTATTTCCCCAAACCTACACATAAGTTACTTCAAGTTTATCACCACTAGCAATTTATCAATCTAATTTTAATATGTACAATTTATTATGAATTAAAATATTTCCTATTCAAATTCCTAGCTAGAATATATATTAGAATTTTTTGTCAATAAAATTTAAGTATAATTTTGGTAAATTGACACAAAATTGTAAATTAATGTAACTTTGTATAAATTTGTGAAATTTGAATAAATTTAGCAAGAACTTGATTTAAATAATATTTCATTGAATATAAATGTTTAGATTTCGATAATTATCATTCAATTTCCGAGTTTACAAAATTGGTTTGTCTTTGAAAATCTGATTACTTTAGCAATTATTGCAACAAAAACTGTTCATTAATTAAATTATGATTACGTTTATCATTAGTCAAAACTGATTAAGCAAATTAAGTTTATTTAATTAGTTACTTATTAGATATTGCATTGAAATAAAATTAAAGTAAAACAATATAGCTTTACTCAATTATTATTGCTAGAATGTCAAATTTAATTGCAATGATTGACAAACGATTTGATAAGTTAAATGCGTTATCGATATTATATTATTTTAACAATTTAGACTTTTAATCTAAACACTTATAGATTATGGACCATAAGCTTCACATTAATAACAAGTAATCAAATCAATAATAATTGTAGTTTCGTCCTATTATTTAGCTCATCGAAATTGATCTAGCTCATATATATACTTAATGTATTTTTTTCTAAATATTTTACCATTTGATCATTAAAGAATTTTAACTGCTTATTTTGCAATTAAGTTTTTGTTAACTTTTAATTAGCCATTAAACGTGAACCAAAATTATATTGGCACTTTTAATCATTTATTATAAGTACTTTGCACAGTAAACAAACGCTATTATATCTACTGACAAATGTCATATTATTGTGACATGTAAATTCAGCATTGCTCTTTATAACCCGTCTTTGTTGATTTCAGCAAATTTTAGTAAAAATAAAGAGTTATTAATCTGTATTATTCAATATATTTATATTGGAAAATTTAGATAGTTATAAGATGTAGAGTTATAACCCTAATCTTCAAAGTTTAAGTAAGCTTAGAGACGGTAATGTATGATAAGCAGACAAAAAGAGTACTTCAAACGCAAAAGGTACTTGGTAGTTATAGGTATAAATTGCAAATAAATTGTTCACTAATACTAATAAATATAATTTGATTTGCGCTATAATATGAGGAAAATTCTACAAAAATTTATGATTTAAGTAAACAAAAAGTATACATGATTGATTATATAGTATGTGTATCCATAGACAATGACAAGTCATATTAAATTAAGCTTGTTAATTATTAGTCATTCTTCAAAACTGCGATAAGAATGAAGACTATAAAATTCATATCTATATCTAACGATTATCTCGAGAGCCATTAAATCATGGTAAAATATGACGCCAATATACGAAAGCTATAGAATACTACTTATGACTACTACTACGGGACTACTTGTGATTCGTATTGTTTGCAAATCAAAACTTTGATTTGTTTATCACATTTGCATTGTATTAAACAGAAGTTGGAAAAAGTAGCTATCAATTGGACGTACCTCCAGGTGCTCATTCTCGGCCGCGTCGTTAAGCGGACTCTTGCCGTACTTGTCGGAAGTGACCTTGGCGCCGTGCTTCAGTAGCCACCGGAGCGTTTCAATATGTCCTCTACTGGCGGCGAAGTGGACAGCAGTGGCGCCGTCGTTGTCCCTCAGGTTCGGATCGATTCCCTGCTCTTCGATCTGAGCGAACCATTTGTTTAAGTGATAGGCATTCGACAGATCGGAGGTAAAGAGCAGACATACCATCCATTTGAGGCACTTGATAGCACCCATCTGTGCGGCCGCGTGTATGGGAAGCATACCGTCTTTGGCCCTTATATGCAGAGATCCACCCGCTGTTAGCACCAGGTATTTGAGTACTTCGGTGTGACTTTCTTGAGCGGCCAGGTATACCGGCGTCACGTTGTTCTCCATCTGCGCGTTGGCACTGACCACACAATGTAGGCATTGATTAGTTCATTTCAATATTGGCAAAACTTATTGATTTTTTGTTCATGTTGAATTAGTTAGTTATAAATCTATTTTTATCGAAATTTTTTCTTAACAAATATTTTTCGAGAATTTGTGTTAAAAACAATAACAATTGAGACAAACATTAATCAATCTTATGCTCAATTTTTGCCGTCAAATCAAATTTTCGAACTTTTTTTTAATGATAATAATTATTAGAGACTATAATCGATTAAATCAATTAAAAGTGCTTTTAATTGGCATTTTTGCGCTCCACTAACGTTCGCTAAGTTTTCTAAAAACAATTTCTATCACTTAAGGCACTCTCAATCATAATTTCCAATTGATTGGGAATTTTACAGTTAAATCCGTTTTTATATTTTTATTTATCATTTAAAACAAAACGTCATTTAATTATAATTAAAATTTAAACATTTCAATATCTACAGTGACATGTGGCACAAAAAGCTTCAATTTTTGTTTCATAATTATTCTAACACATTTCAAAAACAAACTAGCTTCGTTATAAAAAAAAATTTGCTATGAACAAAAAAAATTCAAATGCTTTGAGATGTAAATGTTTGACTAAATCTCATTTACAACACAAAAAGGTTCAACAAAATTAGAATTAATCTGAACAAAATATTTCAAAATAATCCATTAAATGTAGTGTTGAAATGTCTAAATGAGTCGTTTGCTCACTAAAGCTCACTATACATAATAATTAAAATATTTTCTTTGTTTCTATTATTGTTCTATAATTACAATGTACGTTTGCATTTAGGTTTTTGTTTGTTTAATGCAATTTTCCTGAGAGCGAGACATAAAATTATACAGTCAGATTTGGATAATCGAGAACGTATTTGATCAAATAATAATGATCTAAATCAAATTTAATTTAAAATGGCTAAAAAATAAAAGTTAATTATCTGAAATGTTCAACTAGCATGAATAGATTTGGAAACTAAATTTATCTCTATTTTGCGCAAAATTTTGCATTCTAAATATATTAACTTTATTTAAATTATATCGGTAATTACTTGTATTAGAGTTTATGCAAATTTTGGCGGGGTGAAATAACATAAGCGTTAAAATATATGATAATTCTTAGTTCACGAATACATCGTATCTATTGATTGATAGGTATAAAGAGAGCGGCAAAAGGGGAGGCATTCGCGTTGAGAGCCATTCGCGAAATACTATTCTTTAACTCTAATTATGATTTCTTTTCAATTCATGATTCAAATTGTTTTATATTAACTTTTTTTAGAAAACATGTTTTATCAAGTTTAATTAAATTAGAGTTCAAATCGCTGAAAAACTGAAATCAAAAACAATATAATGCGAATACAAAGATGTTTTCAAATAACAATGTTTAAATTTGAGGAAAGATTGAAAAGCTAGTGATTAGAGAAAACTGAATGTCGGGCCACGACTCGTCAGTTTGAGAATAAAAGTCGAGTTGTTTTGGACAGACATGTGCTGACAGACCGACGAATAACTTCCGCGAAAAGCATTTTTTTAGGCAACTGACCGAAAAATTAAACTGCATACTTTTTATTTAATAAGGAACTTGCTGCATTTATGAATTGGTGCCTAATGTCTGATACTCGTGATAAGTCTTATATTGGTTTAGTGGACACATTGTTAGGAATTCTAAGGACTCATGTTTTTCTATTTAATTCAACAAGTTTAAAAATTAACAATACATTAGTGCAAAAAATTAATATAGTTTTTAATAAAAACCTTTTTGTTTATCTCTAAAAAATATCTCATTTATTAATATAGAGTAGAGAAGAAAACTTATGTTTTTATCAATTTGCTATTTAATGAAAATAATTGGCTCACAAACTGTAAAAAATTTTAACAATTGAGTGAAAATCAGATTTTGAGAGCAGTTATCAATTTAAACAAATAGACATGCTAGAAAAACTGATCAAACAGTTCCAAAAATTGCTTATTTATTCAGACGTTTAAACAAACAAATGCATGATATACGTTCTAAAATTTTATCGATTTGATGTTAAAAATAATAAGATAGTTTTAGTTTTGCAAACGTTTTCAAAAGCATTTAAACACCCATGTAATAAATACGGCAATAGAAAAGGTATGCATTTACTTATTTCCAATGTGTTATTATCAATCAATTCAATTCGTACTGATTATAGGTCTGATTAAACGCGAATAAAATACTTGTCTATCAATAGTTTGATTTAGCATTCACAATTGCATTAAAATTAGTATTGGCACAAATATAAGCGTTCAATCAAAGCGATCAAATCGAGAGAAAGAAAATTAAGAAGAAATTAAATGCAAAAATGTATTTCAAAACTAACGAAAAAGTCTTTACACGAGTTTCAGAAGTAGTTAACACTTCTCTGTTCCATAAAATTCAACACAAATGACACTAAAATTAGATTTTGATGAACACTAACTGTAATTTTTATGTCTTTTTTACTTTTTTAGTCGAAATAACTTTTTGAATACTATTTTCACACAAAAAGTTCCACTCATTTAACGGATGAATGTCTGGAATAAGCGACGAAAATATTAAATAATTTGTAAATAAATTGATTGAAAACTATGCAAAAAATAGTACCAATTATATGCATAACAACTGATTTAATTTGAATAATAGTTTTGAATTTAGCAAGTTTGATTTGCTTTTGTTTAGGCAAAAATAAAATGCTTAATAATTACAAGCTTTAAAAAACAAAATAATAGGTAATATTCAAACATTTTTAGCATTTTTTAAACGTCCGTAACAATGCTAATAAGCCTATTGTCTAAAAATAAGCCAGACACAATTTGAATTAAATAAATAGCCTTGACTTCATTCCGACAAATTATATCTTTATGTTTGCCCAGCACAATCGTCGGAACAAAAATGTGCCCTGGTACCATAATAGCTCCGGTTGATTAAAGCAGAAAAAATGTTATATAATGTGTAATATCGGAAGTTTTTCTAATCTAATAAAAGCAATAAAACACATAAAAGCCTAACAAAACAAAACCGAATAAAAACATAAATTCTTATTTCAAACATCGAATTCGCGAAGAATGTCCGGCAGAAAAAATACCAACAAATCATATAAATATAAATTATGTTTTGACACATTTATTGTTATTGTTTTTTATTTCTTCACAAAACAAGGCGATTGACCTCAAATGGTTGGAAAATGTTTAGCTCAGTTGTGAAGTCCTGTGCTCTACTGCCTGCGCCGTACGGCACAGGTATGTTAGCGCTGGAAAAGTTTTTGTCAAATACCTAAACTCTACTCAATCTACTGAGAGATGAATGATATGAATGTCTTTTTTCACGGCCCGTCGCACAACACTTTTGCGAAACACTAACTCAATATAATTTAGGCGAAAGAACTACGAAATCAGTTCTTTCTGTTTCTATTCCAATGGAAGACAAAAAAGATTTTACGAAAACTTTTTTTCTGTTCTAACTATACGTTTGGAATGAAATCCCATTTTCGGCGAAAATTCCGATTTTTCTCTTCCAATGCATTCATTAATAGAACGCATTTCTCACGTTTTTCAGCGCATTCTCTCCAAATATATTGCTTTTATTTTTACTCAAATAAAATGTTTTTATTAAATTAGAATTTTCCTATTTCCAGAATTATTGTTTCGATATAAAGCTGTATTTGAGATTCTAGCAAGCATATTTGTGGACGAGAAGGCTATTGTTGTGCAGCGATTCAATTGTTGTGAGCATTGGTTGAATTGTGTGAAACCCTGAGCCGAATAAGGAGGTAAAGCATGTCTCACGCATTAAGCCCTCGAATCGAAACACCGTTTTTTACCCCCGAAATCATCTCTATTTTTAAATCTATCATGCTAGAATTTATAGACGGAATATCGTCTCCGGTTAGATCAACCGCTCTATTCGTGTTCAGACAATTAAGACAATTATTTTCGTAAATACACGAACTTTAGATATATTTCCATTTTTTTAACTCAACGCAAAAATCGAGAAAAAAGTTCAATTCATTAGAAATTATTAAATTGTAATTTCGTTTCCAATTTAGTTCTCAACTAGAGTTCAATTTTCAAGTTTTTTCATAAACGGAAGCAAAAAATAAAAACAACAACTATTTTAAAAACTTTAAACTCAATCCACGAAAGAATTAAACTACACTGTATAATTAGAGCGATAGTTTGTTTAGGCAATAGAATAAATGCATTGCTATTTATAAATGAATTGATTGTTTGGTAAATTGAGAATGCTAGTTTGGTAGGATTGGTAGGATTGGTAGGATTGGAAGGATTGGTAGAATTGGTCGGTTTGTTGAACCCTTACCTTAACTCCGGACACGATTCGACTAACAGTTTGACACAATCAAGACAGCCCTTAGCGGCCGCGTAGTGTAGAGCCAAAGCACCCATTTTTGTCTTGTCGAGCGCCGGCATCTTCGCCTCTTTAAGAAGCCATCGAACAACACTCGACCGGCCGTACCTGTGCCACACAAATCAAGCAGTTCAAATTAATACCAAATTAACGTTTATTAAACTTTTGAAACTTTAAAGAAAAAACTTTTTTAAATCGAAATAACTTTTACTACAAAAAGTGGCGAAAAAGTTGTGTTTAAAGAAGAAAAACAAAGTCTTTGCGAATAACTGTTTGTTCGAAGTTTTCGCTTCGAGTTATCGATCGAACTCTGGCAGCGATTGCCGAGAACTGCGTGTCTGAGCAGCGCTCGAGTATCGGATTGGATGAGGAGTCGCAGCACTGGTAGCTGCGAAACGCCGAGAGAGCGCTCGTATGTGGAGTGACGTAACTGAGAAAATCGTTTCGCTGACACTTATAGTCAGCTTTTAGTTCACCTGTTGTTCGGATCGGTATTCCTATCGCTTGACTGACTCCGAGAAAACCTACTCAACCACTAGTGGTGTGGAAGACAACGCAGACGTTCGCTCAATAACTGTTTGCATTGTCTCCACGACTCGATTGGCCCTTTCTGTACGATTTGTACATGCTTATTCAACTCGGCGCAGATTACAGATTACGCTTTGCTTTTATCTCATAAAAGGCAGTCGAAGCGAATGTTTTTTAATTCTCTACTTTTTAATACGCTTTTAGATTAAATAATGTACATGACACATAATTATTATAATAGGCTTCAGTATCAAATATTAAACATGTTTAACATTTTTATTTCAAATGCTATTTTTCCCAATTCGACACAACTGTTCAGCTAAAGTAAATATAGGTTTAGATAACTATTTTTTTAAGAGTAGATAAGTTTATTTTGCAATAAAAAACAATTTATGATAAGTTTGTATCAAATTTCTAATTTGGTTAACAAAAACTTTCCAAAAAGTCAATTAAAAAATTATTTAAAGAATTATTTCAATTTCGCTAAACATTCAATGAATAATATAAAAATACTTTCGAAAACTAAAAGTACAAACAAAGTGTAGCAATAAATAAAACATTTCTTATATGCAAATTAACATATTTACGAAAGATTAATGTTGTTTTGGGTAAAAAAAATAAGTTTTAAATTTAGTTCAAAACTAATTTAATATTCAGGACTTAAATGATTAGTAAAAGTCGAGGCATTCGAGGCATTGCACGAAAAGGGCTTTTCATTCACTAATCAGAACTGAAATACTATGCGATTGTGCGCCCACTCTGACCGCTGGTCATTAAACTTGTGTGCATTTAACGCATTAAAATATGCAATGTTTATTTTTAAAATAAATATCTGCATAAAATACATTTTCACTCAAAAACGCACTAATGAATGAACGAAACGCCCGAACATTAAGTCACTGCTAACTCGAAATGATTAAAAAAAACTGTTTTCGTGTTTATTAATAAATATTCGTTTAGTTTATAATTAATAACTCGAATTAAAACAAACGAATTCGCGACTACTGTTAGAGTCGCTCTAATTGAGATGATTATCGCATACATTAAATATCAAACATTTTTTCGTTACTTTTTTGCTTTAATTAGCAAATTGACGATTAAAAGGAGAGCCGTTTCTCTAACCCATAAAGCCATCCGAGGGTGTCGTTCGACAATTAGGCGTTACTTCCAATCACTACAACCATTAGAATATAGTATGCGATTCGATACGAGAGTTGCCGAACCTTTCGGGTCTATACTGTTTATGCCATCTATAATGTCTGTACTGTATATACCGTTCTATACAGTTATGTTCGGCGGATAAGATATAAACGACAGACAAAACACGAGGCCTTATGTCACTAATTAATCGAGTTTTTACCTTAAAATTAATTTTCTTTTTACAAATAATTACTCCGTTTTTCAATATTTTCGAAATGTTTTTGTTCCACAAATAGCTAACTGTAATCAAAAGTAATGCAACGTTTGAAACGAAACCGTATCTAAATCGATCTGTGTAGTTTTCTCAAATCTGATGTGTAGTTGAAGAGTGAAGAGAATGTAAAAGAAAACAAAAATTGATTATATATTGTGCCGAAACATTCGTCTACTGCCAGTGCTGGCGATGTTATCAAAAATCGAACATAGTACAATACAATGGAATGGAATATGTTCGCAATGAATGTCAGGGCCGAGAGCATTGTAAAATTTAGTCAAGACTTATCGGAGTTCATAACCCAAGCGATATTTGTTCGTCAATTGCTTTCAGATGTATTCGAAACAAATTCTAATTATATATCTTTTGCCGAAAAAGTAGATATAAATAGATTTTTATTCCTATTTTCGAAATACTTTCGAAACATCTAATGATAACAAAAGAGATTTCGTTTCGGATCTGAAAGTCGATATTTTCCGATAATTTTAATTTTTATTTAAAAAAACATTTTTGAGCCAAAAGTTTTTGGCATAAATTTTACCCACAATTCAAGTTTTATTGTTATTTTTTCTTCAAAACCCGATTTACTCGAAAACTGATTGATTAATGCGTTTCTATTTGAAGCAAATAATTGCAAAAAAATACTGTACAGTATAAACAAAATTTGATTAATAAAAAATTACATAAGCTTACACTAACTATGAAAATTGTGCTCAATTTTCAATATCAATAATTGCTAATTGCCACATTTTGAATTCAGTTCTAATCGTAATATAAATATCGAAAATCAATAGCAAAATAATTAAATATTCATCAAGTAGTATTTTTAGTGTCAATACAAATAATTGAAAAGCACATTATTTTATAACTCATTAACTCTTTGATTATTAACTTATTATTAACTGTTTTATATCAAAATAATTAATAGAAACAAAAAATGTATGAAGTTAATTGAAGCCGAAAACCATTTCAATCATAGGTAGAGTAAAAAAGAACAGTCTGATTTTTACTGCCAGTGTCTACAAACGATTCATTTATTAATATATCGCTTCAATAAGCCGTACAATAAGAAGAAATATTCGAGTATTTGAGCGACACTTGCATTGCATTCATAGCTTTGGCCCTAATTTCGAAAACTTTTCGAAAACTCTTTAAAAACAAATTCTCTTTAAAAATTAACAATTTCCAATAAAATTAAAACATACTAGATAGTTATATAATAACATGAATGTTTTTGAACATTCAAGTGTATTATTTAACTGATTAGAGATAAACTCAATTTTTAGTATCAGATTATAAAGACGTCAACGAATACAATACAAAAGTTACAGCATTAGTATAGTGTCGCCATCTGTTGTTAGTTTATTAAAACAATCTGTAAATTAATTTTAATCCATGTTTATTTTACTAAACTAATCCATAATTTGGATTTTAATTTAATAAGAAATAAATGCAAGATTTCTATCTATTTATGCCTATAAATCATAATCAATTTACAGTTGTTTGATAGTGTAGCTAGGCACAATTGCATTTCGGCGGCTTTGCAGTCTGCCACAATTATTAATAATCTAGCAAGATCGCTTTTCGCCGAATATGTCTGTCTTAAAAATGAAACATTACACTGATATAATAAATAATAGGCAAACTATATTAAAAATGTTTATTTGGTAACATGAAATTTTATATTACACTGGTTAAACTAATGGACAAAAAATCCAACATGCAATCTTGTTTCATTATAATTTGTATCTTAACTGTAAAGTGATCATAATTTATAAGCATGATTAAATAGGAATATAATATGTAATATATATATATGTCGATTGGGCCGGAATAACGGCGGATAGAAAGTTTTACACGGTATGTAGTTGATTGGTTTTATAGAAATAAGTATACTTGCTACAAATTACGATCATGTTTAGACAACTTTTATTTTATTAATTTAATTTATTTTTAATAGCGTTATTTGTTTAATAAATTAAAGCATTGTAACTTCAAAACTTGTAAAACTTTCTATCCGCCGTTATTCCGGCCCAATCGACATATTTATTCGAGAAAATAAACCAATGCCCTGCTTGCTAAAGAACTGGTAAGTTTTATTAAATGTTTTGATAAAAATTTTAATTCGTTATAAATTACTGGTAATATTAAATATCATTTCATTTCTTTTTTTTAATTATTAATTTATACGTGCTATTTTATTCTTAATATAGTATTACCAGGACTATTTTCTTTATTCCCTGCACAAAATTTTGATTTTAAATTTACCATTTATTTTCACTATTTTTTAATTTTTCATTTAAAATGTATAAATTATAATTGAATATGATTAATCATTTATCGCACAATTATATATTTTTACCAAAAAATTAAGCTTTTTTAAATTGCATAAGCTATATGAATAAGTTGCATGCTAATCAATTCAATAATTGAATCTAAATTTTCTATTTGAAAAGTAAATACTACAGAAATAATATTCTAAGAGCTTTATATTTAATCATATTTATCAAATATTCTCGATAAATTAGAGCAGATTAAATATAAATTAGAACTTTAATTATAAACTAACTTTTATTGTAAAATAAAATAATAATTAATGAATTAATTAAATTAAATTAGAAATATAGTAGTTTAGCTATTATGGTATAATCATAAGTTACTATGATTTTAGTTAGTACATTAGTTAGTAGTTAGTACAAGTTATTCTTATTTAAGAAATTAGTTGTAAATAGGTTGGTTATTTACAAAATTTAATCAGATTTAATTTGCAATGGAATTTCAATAAAAGGATAGTAATTAAGTAAAAAATAAAATGTATTTTGTGATTATGCAAGTAGATTGTTTAAATTAAATTTATTTCAAACATGTTATAATATATTTTATAAGTATTTCTATAAATTACAAAACTAAATTTTATACAAAAAATACCAGTTATTGTATTTGTTTTATAGATAAGTAATATATTTTAAAATTGTAACTTACTCAGCTTGATTATTTACAAATTAAATACTTATAAATATTTCTTAATATCATAATGATAAATTAGCTCTAAATTTATACTAATAACTTTAAACAAAAAAAACAAAATGATACTCCATATTACTAATTTATTAATAACAATTGTATTTTTAAACATTTTATATTTAAAAACGTAGCTTAAATTTTGTATTAATAATTTAAATTTGATCAATATGTAAATATTATCTGAATCAATTAATTAATTTATTCCAATAACTAGTAATTGAAATTTGTTTATGTACTATTTAATAAATTACTTATTCAAATCAATTATTTTATAAACTTTTATATAGTTCAAGAGAAAATACAATAAAAGTAAAAATATACTTTCGCCTAAGAATATACAGTACTTTCTTTAAAAATTACTTTTCACTCATAATTATCACACTATATAAGTATTTTAATTATAACAAAATTATTATATATTAATAGAAATTCTTTGCCAACATTTAAAATTAAAATAGAAATAAAATTTAGAAATACATTAATTTAAATAAAATTCTAATATATTTGTATGTAAATTGTCTAATAGCATGTAAGTTATTTAAAGTCTTGTTAATTTATTCATTGTATTTTGGTAGAAAATTTTATTTTTAACATTAAATAAATATAAATTTAATATGAACGCACGGGTATTTTGCTTAAAATAAGTTACATTAAATGTGATATAAAATACAATTATGTTTAATAACTAAATTACGCTAATTCTACATTATAATTTAATATTTCTAACACATTGTTTAACTTATATATTAAAATAAAGTTATTATAATAAGAATTTTCTGCATTTAATACAGTTTATTCTTATAATTTATAATTATTTAAATTATATATAATATCTGACATTTAGGTTAATATAAATTAATAAATTATTTTAAGATTTTTTAATAACAAATACTTTAAGTGTTAATCAACTAAAGGTTCAATACTTTACCGACAATTTATAGCAATTGTCACTAATTTTAAAAATTATTTAAGAACTTGATAATAAACTTTTGAATAGAAGGTGTATTCAACTTAAGATTATAATTAGATAAGAGTTAATAATTTAAATTTAAAACTTAATTGATTAAATATAACAAAACAAACAAAAAATTTACATTTAATGATAACGTGAATTAAGAATTACAATTAGAAACTCGAATGCATTGTATGATAAGATTTATTTATGCATTCAATGCCTTCGCTAGACGTTAAGCGCAAACTACACAGTATTTCAAACAATATATTATTTAAAATTATAATGCATTTTAGATGCGCCTAAACGGAAATCATAAACATTTATTCAGAAAAAAATCATCTTCAATCAGGAATTAACATAAATTTTGCTAAAAAGAATAAAATAAACAGTATAAAATAAAATGTTTTGTATAATTTAACAATATTTGCTTTAATTTCAAAACATTTATTCAAAAAATAAGTGAAAATACAAACAATTATAATCTGGTTCTTCACATATTATATTCATGTTTTTATTGCAGTAAGGAAATGCTTTTTAAACCCCATTCAACATAAATAGCCATGCTAATTTACATAGAAACATTTTTATTAAACAAGAAATTTTGTTAGTTTATAACTTATTTATGAGTTTCTCAAACCTTATGTAATTAACAAATTTTTGAAGTCTCTTATCGTTTGGTTGAGTTATTTTTGAGAAAATTTTTATATAATGATTATATCTAATCAAATATTTTTCCCAAAGTTTTTGTCGAATGAAAAAATAGATAAATTATTTTTACGATTATTTCTGAGCAACTCTTCTATTGAATTTTGCAAAAAATAGTCAATTTTTATTGCTTGTTATGCAAATAGCAAATTGATATAATTGATTAGAGATTCGATTTGTCTGAACCAAAATTGTACGGAAATTGCACAGTGGCATTCAAGCAGAATTAATAGCCGACAGTCTAGCATGTTCAAACATTTCGCCACTCTTAACCTGGAAGTCTATATTTTCGACTCGAAATAAGTGTGATTTGCAATGTTTGTCAAATTAAGCGCTGATTAGAAGTAATTTCCGATACAATCGTTTTGAAAGATTATTTCAGATGTATTACAATTACCAAAATGTTTGTAATGTCTCCGACGCTTATATTGAGTTATTTAAAAATCAATTTATTTTAATTTTTATATGAATTATACAGCCATTAGAAAAACATTAAAAAGCAATTTCTTAGAAATTTCAACTAGTTAGTTCTATTGTTTATTAGTTTGTCTTTAATAATATTTATTCATATATTTCACAAGTATTTTGAAATACAATAATAGTATAATATATAAATAAAGTATCTGCTTATTATGTAATAGTTATGAGCAGCATAACTATAATATAATTATTACCGGTATATTAAGCCCATAAATAATAAATAAAAACTTGGTAAAATTGGTGTAATCACTAAAGACTGCAATAATACATAAATCAATGTTTTTATCGGTAAGAGATAACTAAAAACTGATTAAAGTTCTATCCGAA
>JAQIXC010000213.1:0-38483 GCA_034697605.1 Metabelba pulverosa | reverse complement strand
GTGAAGAGCACCAAACCATAGAGATGTGGTCTAACAATGACACCATCGCTGCGACCGAACACATCATTAATACAATTCGAGCCAAACATTCCGTTTTCTCTATTTATTCGCTATTTTTCTGCTCGTCTTTTATCTACACTTATAGACTGTATAAATATTCCCGATATCTATCCGTTACGCCAATTATGACAATCTCTGTCTGCACTGTCTGTTTGGCCGCATATGTCTCAAGACTCTCTCTTTCCCGCCCCCTCTCCCATACCCCCAAACTCTCACTCAAAATACACAGATTATTATTAGACTACTGTATAATTTTGATACATCTGTTATAAAATAAAATAATGCAATAAAATGTTTAGAAAATGTTTAAACTAAGTAATTTTGCTTTCATAAATTTAAGCTCAAAAACTAGCATGATAAAACTAATAAATAGCAGGCTTAATATATCAAGTTTAATACTGCAACTTTGATATAGCATTTGCGTAAATTGCGTCTATGAGTGAATGCATACCTTTATGTGATTTATCACTCGAAGGGTAGGACTGCTGTTGACTGAGAGCGCGACTGAAGTGCTGGTCGACTACCGACGACGAATCGCCGGAAAAATAGGTAAAAACAACACAATTGGCGGATATGTACTGCGCGTCGGCCGCACTGTCGCGCAGACCGCCTCCGCCCGACTGTCCGCCGCCGACGGAGCCGCCGGCCGACGACGACGACGCGGATCCGGTCCTCTGCTCAGCGCCGGCCGATCGGTGCGACGAAACGGACGAGTCTTTAACCGGCGATGTGTTGTCTTTTCGGCTATTGCTGGCAGTGGTCGCCGAAGTCGACTGACCCGTCGGCTCCGGTGATGACGGGTCGAGTAGTTTGATTCGCGACGCACCGGCACTCGCGTTCTGATTACTATTATTGGGAATCGACGTCAACAGCGGCGCCGAAGACGCGGAACTATCACTGAATGCGGATAAACCCGAGCGCGAAGTGTCCATCGGCTGCGCGAAGCTATTGGCGCCGAAGAGCGAAGCGGTGGCTGACTGATGGTGATGGTGGTGGTGGTGGCCAGCGGTGGCCGACGGCCGCTGCGGGTATGGAAAGTAACTCGAGTAAGGCTGATACATCACTTGCGAGCAGCTCATGACTATGCACTGGTAGGTAGAGACCGACTCGTGTTCTGCTGGACACCAGTATCTGTCACTCCGGCGCTGCACTGCTCGTCGACGTACTGTTCGTCGAAACACTGAATGCAATGTTTGCTGTCGTTCGGCACTAAAGACGCGAATTTAGTGATGAAATCGGAGACGAATTGCCGATAGCGTATGTATAGCGTACGTATGCCGAGCCAAGCGCGCGGGTAGGTGTGCGCGAACTGGCGTCGACGTGCCCGCCCTCCCTGTGCTGTGCCAGCGACGCGCCAATCGATTCGGAGGGACGAGAGCTATGAAGGCTTTCGCTCTCACAATGCGCTCCGAACTGACTGTCATATTACGTGAGCGCTTCGTAAGCGCTGTCGAAGCGCTGTCTGCACTGCCTGTGCCTCTGCCTGCGCTCTGCCTGCCAGCCCGCTCGCCTACCCGTGCCTTTCGCACTGCTAGTGCAGAAGTGCACCCATAAGTACGAATGCGTATATAATTTTTCAATATAAGAGTCAGTCTTTTGATATAATCAAAACAATATATTCTCTTATATAACATATATTTTATTAGAGATGCGTTTCAATGCATTTATTATTATATGCGATGGATATTACCAAACGTTCGAGTTATGTGGGGGAGAGGGCTGGCAGAGAGCACTGGGAGCTGCACTGCGAGAAGGCCTGGGAGAGAGATAGCGAGCAGTGTATTGAAAGAGCGAATCGACGATATATATATTTAATCAAGTTTAGGCACAGCATAAAAGGCGAACAGTGAAGCGCCAGGCGTTGTAGTGAAGCTATAGTTTATATATAAAAATTTTTAGACAACATATGACATATTGTACTCATTTATGAGGCCATCTCTCACTCCTCTCGCACTCCACTCTCACTCCACTCTCTCTGTCTTACACTCGATGTGCGCTTCGAAGACGTCTTATACTCTCTATTATGTCTGTCAAGGAATAGGCACTAAATTAAGTTATTCGTATGGAGCGCTGAGCTTTGAATTTTCCATCAGCTCTCCCGCATCCCTCCCCGTACTCCCTCTCCCGCATCTCCCTGTGCTCTCAACGCCCGACTCATTTGCTATGTGTGCGACACAACGCCACTCCAGCTCATCATCGGTGTTGCCGTTCGAGTTGCAAACGAAACATCAAAAATGCAAAGTTTGCGCCTTTGCATAACAGGCGCACTGCTCTGCCATCAGCTAACTGTGCATTTTGCGCCAAATAGTGCAGAGTTGAGAGAGCGAGAGAATGGACTCACTCTCTCCACCGACTCTCCCGACTCTTCGCGTAACTAAAATATTTTGTGTCGTAACTCAAAATTCTTTTGTTTTACGCCACAGAACACAGAATGTCTGCAGAATTGAGCCCTAGATTGAGATATGCCGGCGATTGCACGCCTGGGGAGGGGACGGGAGAGCAGGAGAGAGAGGGAGAGCACTGGTAGAGAGCACTGGAAGTGGATAGTGAAGAAAACACTGGATAGTGAGATAACAGTGGAGAGAGAGAGAGAGAGAGAGAGAGAGAGAGAGAGAGAGAGAGAGAGAGAGAGAGAGAGCACTGGGATTGCAATGATGAGAGCCTTGTGTTGGAGATGGAGATGAGATTTGTTTGTGTCGTTGCATAACAAACAGAAATACCAGTATTTATAATAACTTTTTGTAATTCGCATTTTAATTGTCTTCATAACACTAATGAAGAATTCTTTTGCAAAAATTGCTATTTTTTGCGTTTCATTGCAATGTTTGCTATATTTGTGAAACAATTTTTAACGGAATTTTAATTTAAATAACCGCTTTTATTGTCTATGTACTGGATATTAATTTCTACAATGATCATCGTTGTTGTACGCCTCGAGGTCTATATTAGCGATGAATTTTCATGGTTAAAAACCAGGTTTATTTGCGCATTGAAATTTTAATTGTATTATAGAAATGCCTCTTTTATTGTGGAATTAAGATCCATATCTCACATCTCCCTCTATATAAGCATGCTATTATTTGATATTAGTTCTGACTAAGTTGGCGTATGAGTGTATGCGCATTAAAACTAATACAATGCAACATTGTATTTATTGTGCATATGTCTTAAGGCAGTCAAACATTTTGCACAGTCTAAATCGTTTGCGGAGATATTTTTTTTAATACACACACAAACTGTTCGCTATTTTGCAAAAATTCCGAATGGAATGCAAATAATTCTCTGTTATATTCTGTCGACTGACGAAAATTTTTGCGATGTATAAGCATTAGAGTTGACAAATGAAATATATTTTGTACTATGTATTATTTACACACACCACAGCAGTTTATAATCGGATGAAGAAATTATTCGAAACTTATTTTTTGCGAAACCATTAATAAGTTTAATAACAGCTATTAATTGTAAAATTTAAACTAATTCTTAATAATCAAAACGCAATAAAACATCAATTTATTACAACAAATAATCGCAGTCTACTCTGTAGAATGAAATATATTTTCAGCATGAATGAATTAATAGTGTCGGTGCTGTGTTAGCAATGTAGCATTTTTGGCAATGATTTTTTAGCATCTTACTTCGAAAGTTTGAATTAAATTGATACTTCGCGTCAAGAAGTTTGGAAATTAAGTTATTTAAGCGAATTGTCTAATTAATAAAATAGCGAAGTATATAAGTGTAACAAATGAGTAGATAATAAATTCCAACTGTGTGAAGCACAGGTATGTCTGGGCCCGAGCAGTAGCGGAACTGATTAGCTCCCACTGCGCGCGAAGACGTTCGCTGAGACTCCGCTTTCTTGCGCTTAAATAGTGACTAATGTTTGCAAACATTTAAGACTTTATTTGCGGAGAATTTTCTTTATTGCCCACAAAAACTAAAACGAAATAAACGAATAAAAAGCGATTTTTCAGTCGAAATAAATTCAGCACTGTCGTTTGGGAAAAATGCACCGATTAATTACCAGTTGAAATCGAATTTCCAACAAGCAAAAATATTAAAATCAACGCGAGAAAAGCATCGCTCGTAAACTATTAATACATGGCGCTATTTAGCAGGCGTCGAATGAAAGTGCACTGTTGATTTTGGCGAAAATATTTGCCGATTCGAGAAAAAGAATAATAAATTATTTTTGATTTTTTTTTATTGAAGCGATAATTCAATAATTATTTCTGGTATTCACAGAATTCTCGTCTCCACTCATAGTCGCGGCGAATGGTGTCGGCGATTGAGTGCGAAAAATGGCGAAAGATTTCTGTTTAGAAGATATTTTCGGTATTTGTTATCCAAAACTATTATACAGAGTATTGTGTGTTTGCGAGAGAGTGGGAGAGAGTTAGAGAGAGCGGGAGAGAGAGTGGGAGAGGGTGTGGGTGCGCGCTGGCGGCGGAAGGGAGAGGAAGGACGAGTGTGACTGAATCGGAGGTATCCATAGCTACTGTCTCGCAGACACTTCGCGAGCGATCGATCGCCGGCACCAGTAGATGAGAATGAGATGAGGGAATGGGAGCTGAGAGTCGAGCGATGAGTAAATTTCGATTCAGGCCTATAGTCTATAACTTGCAATCTATATACTTCGGGTGCGCTTTGGGAGTAAATATGAAATGTTATTCTATAGTATAGTAACCGTTTAGGTATACTCTCAATGCGTGCGATAAGGGCTGCGGAAAAAATGTTTCCCATATTTTGAATTCTGGCGTTTTTTTCTTTGTTTGTTTATTTGAATTATTCTGTGTAAAACCCCTCTATTCTAATCACGCAGTTATATATCACATTTTATCGGGTTGTAGACATTTTTTTCTCCTAATAGCTTGATATTTATTCACCATGTAGTAAATTTTTAGATTGCTAATATTGCACAAAAAATTGCACCGATCTATTTTGATTAAATTATTTACTAAACATTGATTAATTAGCAATGTGTATAATTCTAGATGTAATTGTGTGTGAGCATGGGCAACAATTATTAAATCTAACATGCCAGATTTGTGAAGATTTATAATTATAAACATATTCACTGTAAATATATTTACACATAGAATAAATGTAGATATTATTACAGTGTGTAGTCGGACATTAAACGTTAATTTGAAAATAAGTTGTTTATACAGTATAGACTTTTAAACAATAAATATTTGCCTCAAATAAGAGGGGAAAATATCTTCGCAAATATTTTAAGTTTTTTTTATTCATTCAAAATTCCTAAACTATTTATTTTGGGCTCATTTATAGACTCACATACTTTGCGTTTTTTTGCTTCAAATTATAATAATGTTATATAATATAAAAGTATTTTCAACACTTCAGTCAACGCTTTCCGCTATAAACGAAAATTTGTTTTTTGTTAATTAGGAATTAATTTATATATTAACTAATATTTTCTTTCCTTCAGACCGAAGGAATTTCTGCTCAAAACAAAAAATTAAACGAAAAATTAATTACTTAAAAATAAATTTCACCAGTTTAGAATTTTCTTTAAGTTTTTTTTTTAACAAACTGACAATTCTTTTGTAAACACTGTCTATAATTACAATTATATAGAAAATTACTTTAATTAGTTAATTTTACAAGGCACTATTAATTAAGAAAATTTATGCAAGCTACGCATTAATTAGAAATGCTTTAATTTAATTTAAAATTTAATAAACATTATATATTTAGATATAATTATAATCTTTGTTTAAAATATATTAAATGTTTAATACACTACTTAAAACATAATTATTAAATGTAAGGTTTTATTGAAAAAAATTCACCAAGTGTATTTAAAGTGTTAAACATTTTATTGCATTGTAATTTTTTAGAAAAAAAATAACAAATGATAATTATGTTGTGTTTACATTGCAAAAGAATGTTTCGAAACAAATTTAAAAAATTTTTTTGTGACCACATTTTTGAAAAGATTATTTGCATAACTATTCTTAATCAGTGGTCATCGGTATGCGGCGCTGAAAGCTAACTGTGCTGTTGGTCTGTGTGCGCCTCTAGTGTCGAGTCGAGCGCCCATCGCATAGTCCATCGCAGAGAGAGTGTGTGACAGAGACTATGGTATCGGAAAACCGCAGAAAAATGTGTTTTTAAAAGACAGTCGACTCGACTCACGATTGAAAAGGTATGCAATACTATACCCAATACGTCGATGTGTGTGTGCATAGCGTATATGCCGGCGCTGTGAGGCCGGTATGGTGGTGGCGATGACGGGCCACCCACCGCGCCATGTGAAAAACTTAATCAAAAAGACGTTTTTAATGTTTCACAATTTGCGATAAATGTTGCGGGGTGAAATTAAACACAATAGGCGATCTGTACCCAAGGCACTTACGAGCGCCGGGAGTATCGCCGACTCCTATTATAGCCACTCATTACCAGCTATTTATTGCCTCCGATTGCGTTTCGGGCCCAACGCTATCTGCAGGTCATGTTTATTGACATTTCCCGATGCCGTTCCCCTCCCTCTCCCTCCTAATCTATATCTTAACTGTATTTCGAGCGCCGATGTGAACCTACCGGTGCCACCAGAAGAGCGCCGGGAGAGCGCACAAGAAGCTCTATTTAAATTTAGAGCTCTTGTTATCTAAGCGAGAGATAAATTAGTGAATTATATATTTCGTTGATAAGAATAAATGCATTTTTACCCCCATTTCGCCGCATTTGCCAAATGAAAAGACATTTGATTTGAAGAATACGTATCGACTGACTCTCTCCCCGAATATACTCTGCATTTAAAAACTGGATTATATTTAATATCATTTATAAATTTTTGTTTAATTTAACTGTTTTCTAATCAGAGCTCTTAGCTCTTAAGCTTTAATTAGCGTTTGAGCCCAATATTAGCCGAGAGTTTGCAATTAAATTTACGCCTAATTATTAAATAAATCTTTTTGAATAAATTTTAGTCAGATGCTTTTTCAGATTTTGATGAGATGCTAGAGGTATGCATGCTCATTTTGATATTAGAGTTACGACATTTTTATAGTTGTAGTTTTATTTTATTTTAGTTTTAAGTGATATTATATTTATTAGGATTTTTAAGTTGATTTTATTTTAATATTTTATATGTGTGTTTTATGGCACTTGATGCCATATAAACATGCTAAATCTTTTAATCAATCAACATTCCATTTGTTATTTAATTTTAATGGTTAGAACAAAAATTAATGTGCGATTAAAGAAACTTGCCTAATCGGTTTATACATTACAATATTTAAAAATGTAATTTGACAAAATTTTAAAATATATTTATAAAAATACTTGGTGGTTACATGCATAATTTTGTGTATATAAAGAAACATTAAAATAATTTTGCAATCTACAATTAAAAGTAATTACATAAAATATTGATATTAATAAAAAATAATTAATTGAAAAATACAACAACAACAAAATATTTTGCAAAATACAAATATTACAAGAACATTTTCTAAGAAGTATATGAAATATCTAGCATGTAATATTCGCGCAATAATTTGCAAGTGTGAGGCCATCTTTTAACCGAAAATCATGACATAAATGAGCGATAAAGAATTTGACATGTTTAAATAAGCAAAACAATATTGAGCATGCAAAATTTATCTAGATGTTAATCAATCTCGTAAATCTCCCGGCTGAGTGGTCCCAGGAAGTCAGGTTTGTCCTTGCTAATAATTTGGCGAAATCGGTCGCCTATGAGGTACTGGACTTTCAGAATCTTCATTAACTGCACGAACTTAGCGTTCGCTCGACTCTCCGATTGGTATTTGATTTGCAAATAGCGTTGAAATAAATGCATATAAACGTACTGTTCGAGTCTGATAATGGTATAATAACATGATAAACAGCTTGAATTTGGTAAATAAGTAACTTGGTACAAACCTGACTAAATCCCCATTTCGAAGATTAGCCACATCTGATCGGAACAGCACAATCGCTGATAACTGCGGTAAAAATGCCTTGTTTAAAAATAATTAATAAAGTATAATTTAACTAATAGTACCGACCAATTCTAGCATAATGTCATCCGACTCCCACTCGATATTTACCATGTTTAAAAATGTTTTCATTAGCATGTATAAGTCGACATTCCACTGTTTGAGTAAATCCTCTCTAAACTTGATGGCACAGCCGTCCTTCTAATGAAAACAACTTGGTAGATTGGTATAATTTGTTTAATGTACATTTTTCACATAAATAGTTTACCGTGTATAAGGTCCAGCATTGAGATGGAAAATCAAAATGTTTATAACTGCGAAAGCCGACCACCAAGGGTAAATTTCGTTTGAGCAAGGTGATCTGGTCGTCTTGGCTAATGGTTTTGAATTGCGATAAACTTTTCGACATTTTGACCACATTTTGGAAATCATATTCGCTTTGATCGGACGACAACCGAAAGCCTAACCAGAAGTCCGTCACTTCAGTCGTGAATTTGACAGTAAATTCTTGTCTCAAATGCTGAGAAGCGCTCAATAGCTCCGTTAGTCTTATGCCTTCCGGTTCGGTGAACGTCGACCCGTAGTCAGTGATCGGTCTAATTATCGGCACAAATACGTCGTTGAGTTGGAAATCCGACGGAAAGTAATTGCCGAAAATGGCGCACAAATCGCGGTCTAATGCGTTGTTCTCAATGATCGCAATCTCGCTATTGATTGTCTCATCGCTGGCATTGATATCGCAATCGAATTCAATGTCCGATAAATCGATCGCATCGTTCGGATCCGTTAAAGTCGACTCGACTTCGGGATTAGTTTTCGATTGATTTGATTGCGACACTCGTTCCAGATTTACCAATTGCTGTTGAGGTGAGAGTAATTTAAACTTTGTAAATTGTTATTGAAAATAGAACTTTGCCAACTTACTTTTTTCATACCACTGGCCAAACACTTATCGAATCGGCATTTCTTACACAACTTTCTCGTCATGTTATTGATAGCGCAGTGACCGTCGAAAACACATTTGAATGTCTAGTTTTAAATTGATTTTAGTTTAGTAATACACTGTATATTTTTAAATATTGATAATGTTTTTATACGATTTTTTTAACAACTGCGCGCCGGAAGAATGTTCGACAGGATAAACAAGATAGGGCAGCGTAATTGTAACCTGGTAAATAATAATAAACATAAATTGCTATTTTAAACTATTTTATACTTCATCAATATTGATAAAATTTAACCTGATGCTTTATCATCACAAACTGCACATAATTTAATATTTTTATCAGCCATTTATACAGTTAAATTTATTTAAATAAAGATTATTTACATAATTAGAAATTAATTAATAAAAATTAATAGTGCAAAATAGTAACAAATCAACAATGTTTGCACTTAACACCGATTTAATATGCTGCATGCGCAAAAGAATTTATCACCCTCATATTTTGAGTAATCTACAAGGTCAGTAAAATGATTGATAATTGTACACAGATAACTCTAATTATACATTACATTATTGTAAAACGCTATGTAATGCTTAACAAAGGCTTATTACTAAATCGCAGCTTAAGTTTTCCTCGTTTTTATAAATCTTAAATATTTCAATGAATAATAGCATGGGTATTTTGTTTTATAAAATGTTATCAAGAGCCTGCTAGGTTTTTCGTTGGCTCCTGACATGACTAATTATTTAATTCATGCTATATTTTACGAAAATTATTTTACAATAATTCTTTTATATACTATTAGTCAATTAAAAACTTGGTAATTTGAATAAATATTAAAATATTCTTGCACTTTGCAAAAACTACCTTGTACACCTAGCATTTAAACTTTTACTTTTACACCCATTAATGTAGACTATATAGAATACCAATTTTGCCACAATTTATTTGATATGAAACCCCAATCAATACGATAAGTCAGTGTCCGATATACTCAAAGTGAAGTCCTCGGCCGACGGCATCTGTTCCAACACAGCCGACAGTTTGGCGTATGGCCTGTCGAAGGTTTTATACTTACTTTTAATCATGATCATTTTGCGAACAGTCGTGTCCAATCTATCACGTGCCTTTTTCGACGCAACTTGAGTCAAGTCAAGAACGCGCGCCAATAGTAGGCCGAGCGCACGGATATCGCGCGGGAAGTTGGGCTCATCCAGCTTATCCCTGGCGAACCCGAAGTCGACATACTTGAGGTAAACGCCATATACCGGATCCGTTTGCAGCATAACGTTCCAGCGCTTGATGTCGCCGTGCGATACGCACCGGGAGTGCAGATACCGCACGCCTTCGATCAGATCGCGGATCCACGACTTCGCGTCCGATTCGCTGAACAGTCGGCCGGCCCTACTGTACCGGTCCATCAGCGCACCCAACGTCGGCCCATTCACGTACTCCATGACGATGTAGACGTTCTGACTGAGGCCCGGCCGCGGCGAACCACCGGCGACGGCGTTCGGCACTTTACCCAAATTGCCGATTGAGATGATATCGTAGAGTTCAATGATGTTCGGGTGGCTCAGGGCTGATAGAATCGAGCCCTCCTTGAGTGCGCGCGAGAGACTGAAGTCATCCGGCCTTCCCGTCGGCTGCACCCGCTTAATGGCGCACTTCTTCGGGTACAGCCATTTCATGGCAATCCATTCGCCGCGAGATATCGCGAGTCGATCGCCGGTCGCCGTCGTTATCGAGCCCTCAATGTCCGCCCATTTGACGGCATTCTCATTGCAAACGCCTTTGAAAACACTGCCGACGACTCCCGAACCGATGCAAACGTCGGCGTCAAAGCCCTGTTCGCTAAGTATCTGCCTGTGCCTGAGGGGAATGGTTGCATTCTGCATGCCTGCTTAGTTCGTTTCAAACTCATTAATTATATATAAACATGATTTAAATTATTCTAAAATCATTTAGCTATTTTGTTTCAACAATACATTTATTTTAATCTAAAATTTTAATTTAATCTAAATTTTAATTAAAAATTTTATTTTAATCTTTAAGTAAATAATAATTTTTTAATTTGTTTTAATATAAATTAGCAATTTTTAAATATATACTGTATATGTGACCATATTTATAAATAATATTGTTGCATTTGTAGCAAGCTAAATTTTAAAATTGGAAAATTAATTATTTAAATGTAATCCATTTATATAGAGCATAGGATATATATTTAGGCCCCGGTGGCCTATATCATTAAACCACAGCGTTTGACTATTTTCACAAACAGTACGTTTATATAATGGAATGATTGTATACTTATATATTATGTTTAAATATATAAACGTACTATTTGTGAGAATAGTCAAACGCTGTGCTTTAATGATATAGGCCACCAGGGTTTAAATATATACCCTATGATATAGAGTGTCAAAATTGTTTTTATGAACTTTTAGTTAAAATTATGATTTTTGTTGTACGTGTTAATTTTGTTTATAAAAATTTCAGATAGTACTTTTATAATATTTAAATACTGTAAGCTTTAACATCAGATAATGTTTTGCCAAAAGTGTTGTTTTTGTTTTATATTATAATTATTTTTTATTACTACGTGACGAGAAATTTTACTGCATGCTAATTAATATTTTGATCATTTTAACCGCAAATATTATTATTTATTAATTTTTTATCTTAAAAACAAATTTAATGTTTATTTCTAAAAATATTACTTTTCTTTTAATGATTTAAAATTAGGTAGATACATTTATAGCTATATAATAATAAAATAAACATGTTAAAACTTTGTTTATTAACTATAAATAATTAACACTGTACAAAGTATAGTATTAATAACAACTAAAGCAATTTTAATAAAATGCTCTAAGATTTTAGATAAAAGTGCATTACAAAATTAAATTAAAGTTTTAAATAGAAGTTAAATATTAATAAACGCAAATAATTATATTTTATTGATAAAAATTACTATTATATTAAAGATAGAAAATAAAACATTAAAAAATAAAATTTAAAAATGTTAACTTTAAATTGTTCATGCTTGCAAACTGTAAAACTAAAAATGTTATACATTTATGCATTTCAAAAAGTTTTAATTAAAAAGGCTATTGGTTGAATCGAATACAAACGATTTGATTTATATTAAAGAGATATTTTATTTTTAAATTATATTTATATTTTAAGTTTTATTTATAATATGTATCATTTATAAGCAAATGTATAAATGCAAAGGTTTAGAGCGTTTATGATAATGTCAGCGAATCCTGTGTTTGAGCGCTTAGATCATAGATCTCCTGAAACAACGGTAAGTCATCGATATAGTGTTGATGAGAATGTGTCTTGATATAATTTCGAATCAGATTCTCCTGCAAAACGTTTAATTTATTTAAACTGTATAAAAGTCGCGTTAATCTCAACTTCGCCTCCGGTTCCGATCCGTATTTCAGTTGTAAATAGCGTTGAAGTAAATGCGTGTAAATGTTTTGCTGAAATCTAATTGTGCATGGTAATTTGTAAATGATTATTTTATTAGATTAAATTATCTGGATTAATTTACTAACTTGATGAGAGTTTTGTGCTGCAGATTCGGTCGGCGCGAATTGAACAGGACAATTGCCACCATCTACAAGAATAAGTTTATCGTGTTAGTTTAATGTAAATACAAATTTAGAAATTTAAGATATTTACCAAGCTTAAAATAGTATCATCTAAATCGGATTCGATGTACAGACTGTGCATAACATCGCGAACACCGCTAAAGAGGTCGACTTCCGACGACATGAGTAGCTGTAAGTCGAGTACAATAGACGACTCGTCGTTCTGCACAAAAAACCGTTAGTTTAAAAACTATCAAGACACTTTTTACACAGAACAAGAGAGTTATTATAGTTTGACGCACTAACCATCGGTATAATCCAACTCTCCGTCTGAATGTTGTAGACGTAAATCGAAAAGATGTAAATCATTTCAACGGCGCTGTACTTGAGAAGAGTGATGCGGTCGTCATCGCACAGGCCTTCGAACGCCTTCAGCCCTTTCGACAGTTTCACCACATTCTCGATCTCCTCATTCGTCTTGACGGCCAACACCCGTAGCGCGTCGTTGAAACTAAACACCTTTGAAGTGATGCGCGTAATGAACGGTCGAATGTCTCGACACGCGTTCGATAGTTCGGACAACAGATTGCCTTCGGTTTCGGTTAAAGTATTGGTATAATCGGTGATCGGTCGCGGAATCGCCGCAACGACCGACAACTCTCTGTTTGGCTCCGATAGCTCACTGTTCGGCACAATTTGTATGGCATCGGAACTGATGGGTAGAATAGGATTTGCTTCAAAACATTTGATTAGATCACTAATCGCTAAATCGATTTCGATTTCATTAAAGACACTGTTCGGCGATATCTCCGAAATATCTCTTTTCTCGTCATTTGATTCTGTTGTCGAATCCGGCGATTGAGCCGATGTTGGACTGCATTCCTGTTGAATGTCAGCCAACTTCTGCCTCTTTTTGCGATTTTCTTCGATTTTATTCTTTCGTATTATTAGCTCCTCTTCGGTCAGAATCCATGACTTAATTGAACGGAAAATTGTTTTTAACTTTTGTTTTAAAACTTTTGTTTTGATTATAAATACTTTTTTCATTCCAATCCGAAAGCACTTCTTTAATCGACATTTTCGACAGTCTTTTCGCGTTTCGAAAGTTATTTCGCATTTCTCGTCGAATAAACATTTAAATTCCTATTTTCCAATAGTAGTTAATTAAACATGCATAATTGTTATAAAGATTAAATGTTTTCGAATTACATCTAATTTTGCGGCATTTCTGCGAAAAAATATTTTACACGACTCGCACGATATGACTCCGAAATTGTTGACTAAAAACAAAAATATTTTCTTTGTATAAAAGTTTACTATTTTGTGGAAAAAAATACATCGTACTAAATAATACTTACAAAATGCTTTTTCACCACAGATCGCACAAATTTTCTCTTTATTTGTCATATTTTTCAGTATAAATCAAAGCGTTTTGAATTGTAAACAATATTTTGATGTAAACTCAACCATATTTTCGATGAAAACGAGGAAAACTAATTTCGAATTTATTGTCACTGTTTGTACTGTACAAACTGATAAAATGAGCATTCAATTGATAATATTTTCGATGCAATAAGCGTACGCCTATCTCAATTAAGTTAGCACGCTCAAGGTCAAATCACTTCAAATCGATTCAATAGATCTGATCAAAGCAATGATGAAAATAATTTGGATTTTATTTTTTTTATTCAATAAAAATTCTTTTATAAATCTAATAAATATATAAGAATTACTATAATTTAAACAAGGCAAATTCTATGCATCATTATTTAGTATAAATTATACTTGTAAATTTCAAATTATATATGCCTGTATAATTATTTTTCAAAATTTCATTCAAAACTTTAAAATAAAGATTTAAAAACAATTTATGAAAACGTAAACGAATTGTTTGAAGCTGTCGATAGATGAAAAATATTAATTTTTAAGTTATCATGTTTAATGCAAGATTATAATTAAATGCAAAGTTTTAAAATACTCTTTTGCAAACTGTAAACATAAACATTTAATTTAGTCTATTATTTTAAAAGGTTATAATTATTAAGCATATACGGTCTTGGGAATCCTAAGGATAAAGTTGAATTATATTTTACAAAATTATATTTATACAGTATAATAAATAGTATTGAAAAACTGTTAAATTTAAAAAGTTGTAAGTTATATATACAGTATATTTTAAGTTATTTAACAAAGCATGTTATTAAGTAGAAGTATTTATACATAAAATATACAATTAATAATATTAATTTCATTTATTTTGTAAGCTTTATTAAATTTTAATGCTTAATGTTTATTAATTTATAATTAATAAATGTGTCATTTATTTATACAATGTAAAAATATGAGCAATTTATAACAGTAAAAAGTTTAAACAGTTTATGATAATGTCAATGAATTATGCGTTTGAGTGTTCAGATCGTAGAGTTCTTTATACAGTGGCAAATCTTCATAAACATATTGATGAGGATGTGTCTTGACATATTTTCTAACCAGACTACAATGTAACATGTTCAATTTATTTAAACTCTCCAAAAGTCTCGTTAGTCTCGACTTCGCCTCCAATTCCGATCCGTATTTCAGTTGTAAATAGCGTTGAAGTAAATGCATATAAATGTTTTGCTGAACTCTATTTGTGCATGTTAATTTGTAATTAAACAAATTAATTAATTTAAATTTACAAACTTAATGAGATTTTTGTGCTTCAGATAGGGTCGGCGCGAATTAAACAGGGCAATCGCCACCATCTGCGAGAATAAGTTTTGATATAATATAAGTTATAATTGTAATGCAGCATTACTACACTACAGCATTACAGCATCTGTACTAAGTTTAAATATTTACCAAGCTTAAAATAGTATCATCTAAATCGGATTCGGTGTATAGGCTTTGAATAACATCGCGAACACCGCTATAGAGTTCGGACTCCGAAATGAGTAGCCGTAAGTCGACTACAATAGACGACTTGTTTTGCTTTCAATTCAATAATTTAATAAGAATTTATCAAGATCATTATCAAGAATGTTTATATGGTTGCTAAAACTAACCATGGGTATAATCCAGCTCTGGGTCTCACTGTTATAGACGTAAATGGAAACGATGTAAACGATCTCAACGGCGCTGTACTTGAGAAGAGTGATGCGGTCGTCATCGCACAGGCCTTCGAACGCCGTCAGCCCTTTCAACAGTTTCACCACATTCTCGATCTCCTCATTCATCTTAACGGCCATTACCCGCAAGGCGTCGGTAAAGCTAAACACTTTTGCACTAATTTCGGTAATAAAAGGCCGAATGTCTCGACACGCGTGCAATAGTTCGGACAACAGATTGCCTTCAGTTTCGTTGAACATATTATAATCAGTGATCGGTCGCGGAATCGCCGCAATGACCGCCGACTCTCTGTTCGGCTCCGATAGCTCACTGTTCGCTACAATTTGTATGCCATCGGAACTGATGGGTAGAATAGGAGTTGTTTCGAAACTCTTGATTAGATCACTAATCGCTAAATCGATTTCGATTCCATTGAGGACATTGTTCGCCGATATCTCCGAAATATCTCTTTTCTCTTCATTTGATTTTATGGCCGAATTCGGCGATTGAGCCGATGTTGAACTGCATTCCTGTTGAATGTCAACCAACTTCTGCCTCTTTTTGCGATTTTCTTCGATTTTATTCTTTCGTATTATTAGCTCCTCTTCGGTCAGAATCCATGACTTTATTGAATTAAATTTGTTTTAAATTTTTTAAAACTTTTTGTTTTAAAGGTTTTGTTAGATTTATAAATACTTTTTTCATTCCAATTCGAAAACACTTCTTTAAACGACATTTTCGACAGTTTTTTCGCGTTTCAAAAGTTATAACGCATTTCTCGTCGAATAGGCATTTAAGTTCCTATTTTGCAAATTAACTAGTTAAATTGCGCAATTGTCATGGTTAAGTTTTCATACGTCTAATTTTGAAGCGTTTCTCCTAAAGAATACTTTACACGACTCGCACGATATGACTCCAAAATTGTTGACTAAAATTATAAAAACTATTTTTTAAGACTATTTTATAAATATTAAGATAAAATAGTTTTTGTGTAATTTATTTGTCAAAAATTTATTTCATTATATCGAATAATACTTACAAAATGCCTGTTCGCCACAAATCGCACATATTTTCTCTTTATTAGCCATTATTTATAGTATTAATCAAAAAGTTTTTAATTGAAAACAATATTTTGATGTAAACTCAACCATATTTTTCAATTCAAATGAGGAAAACTATTTTCTAGTTTACTGTCACTGATTTCACTGTACAACTGATAAAATGAGTGCTTAATTGATAATTTCGATATAATGATCATACGCCTATCTCAATTAAATTGCCAAGGTTAAATCACAATCGTAACTTATATTTAATAATAGATTTGATTAATGCAGTGATGAAAATAACTTTTATTTCTATTATTTTCCAATTGATGCAATAAAAAATTATTTTATAATTAAAAAAATTTTTAAAAATTAACTTTATTTATAAGTTTAAAATTATAAAAATAAAATAATAAATGATATAAGTTGCAATTAAGCAATTTCAATTTATACTAAAAATATATTTCTCAAGGAAACAATTTATGAAAACGTAAGCGAATTGTGTGGAGCTGTCGATAGATCGAAGATCTCTTGAAAAAGTGGTAATTCGAGGAATATTTGCGAATTCTTTTGAGTAAATTCGCGAATATGTCGTTGAGATAAGACATACAAATCCTTCAAACTGTTCATCAGTCGCGAGACCCGACTCTTCGCCTCCGACTCCGAGCGGTATCTCAATTGCAAATAGCGTTGAAGTAAATAGAGATAAATGTTTTGTTGCAGTCTAACCATAAATTGATAAATAATTAATTAATTAAAATAATAGTTAGTACAGTATACTAAGAAATTAATTAAATTTGTACTTGATCAGATTTCTATGTGTAAGACCGGGTCGGTTTGGGTTAAATAATACGATCGCCGCCAACTATAGTGTATAAAATAAACACGTTATTTATATTGATGTTAAATAAAGTAATGTTTAATTATTACAAAGTCGAGAATAATTTGATCGGAATCCCAATTGCGGTTCATAGCATGTAAAAATTTCATGTGACTATTGTGTAACACGTCTGACACTTTTAACAAGTTCAAATCTATTTGCGTTGATTCTTCGGAACCCTACGGAATACCATCATTAAATAAATGAATTAACAATATAACACATTATTATATTAAATCAAATAATTCGAATTTCTCTTTACCATGATGATATTCCACAAATTATTTTCAATGCAGTAATTTCTGACCGAAAAGACGTAAATCACGTCAATAGCGCCGTATTTGAGTAGCGCTACCCTGTCGTCGACGCAGAGACTGTTAAACGCGTTTAGCTTTTTCGACAGTTTGACGACATTTCGCACTTCTCTCACCGACTTCGCCGACAGCACCCGAACGGCGTCGACGAAGTCGTGCACTTCGAACGTGATTTTTGTCGGTTTCGGTCGCAGTTCGAGACTCGCGGTCATCAGTTCCGACAACAGATTGCCTTCGGTTTCGGTAAACGTATTGCTATAGTCGGTGATCGGTCGCGGAATCACCGGAACGATCGATAAGTCCACTTCCGATCCAATTTCACTCATACTGTCCGAATCGGTATGTGTTTCGATGTCGGCGTCGAATGTGTTTATAAATTCCGTTATTGTTAAACCAGTTGTATTTACATTTTCATCATGCTTAAATTCGGGTTTAGCATCCAAAATCTTGAAATCGAAATTGCACGTTTGATTTGTTTTCAACCTAGACACATTTCTCAACTTTTTCCTCGATTTCACCTTGCTCGCGTCTAATAGCCATAGCTGTAAATTGCTAAAAATTAGTTAGTTTTGGATTAATTGTAACATGATAAAAATGCGCGCACCTGTTGCATTCCAAGCGCCAGACACTTCTTTAGTCGACATTTTCGACACTCTTTGCGAGTTTTCAAATTGATTTCACACTGATCTCCAAATAGGCATTTTAAATCCTTAAATAAAATACAATGTTACTTTTATAAATACTATAACTTATTGTACGTGTGTAATTTTATATTACGTTAAACTTCGCCGCATTTCTCCGAAAGAATATTTTACACGTCTCGCATGAAATCACTCCGAAATTTTGGTCTAATTGATCATGGTAATAGAAAATAAAACTATGTTTAGAAAATTAGAACTTCATGTAAATTAAGTAAACAAACACTTGATTAAACTTGTATAAAAAATTAAATTGTTGTCTACTCACAAAAAGCAATGTCACCACAAATCGCGCAAATCTTTCCTTTGTATGTCATCATAGAGTTGAGTAGATTTAGTAAATAAGACTAAGAATTAAGATGTAGTTTAAAAATAAAGTTTAATAACCGAAACCTAGCATGATAAACAAGACAGTCAAATAAAAGCATTGAATGTGCTTTAACATTGCCATTTAATAACATTGCATGATGACGCAATTGAGTTAGTGCAACATTCACCAAGGTTATTGAATGTACTGAAGTTGAAGGTTAGTACAAATAATTATACTCATTGCTGTCGGTACAAAATCAATCATGGTGTAAAATGAAAAAAACTACTAATGACAAAATATATTGATAATTGCATCGAGCCAATTTTCGTCGTGGTTCGCCACAAATATAAAATGGTTACATTTTAATAAGCATAAATAGCCTGCTTAAAATAATATATTTGTAAAATCCCAAGCGGACTTTGTTCAAATAAAATTAATCATTTTATTTATTAAAAAACAATTTTTCTTATTTATGTAGGGTAGAAATTTAATACCAGGATTTAAAAAATAAATTTATTCATTTACAAATTCAACTTAAAATAGTTACAAATTTAGAAATATTATAAATACAGTATATGAAATTTTACATACTAACAATTTAATGTAGAAGTTGTTCAATTATAGCAAGAACAAAAATGTTATTAAACATTTAGAAACAGTAGAGAGAATTGAATGGTAAAGCGGGTACGTCATAGATCTCTCGAAGCAGTTGCGAATAACTCTCATCCGGATTAAGCATTAAGTAGTTTCGAATGTGTTGTTGACTTAAAACGTTTAAATCGTTTAAACAATTCATTAATTTAGAAATTGTTTCGTTTGTCAGATCATCCGATTTGTAGCGCATTTGTAAGTAGCGTCTCAATAGATATAAGTAAATGTTGTGTTGAAGTCTGTAAAAGTACACTGTTCATAATCTACAGTAAAATTATAAATGTTAAATAATCATTAATTTTTACTTGATAGCTTTTCTATGTGCTAGACCCGGCCGGTTTGGATTGAATAATACAATTGCGGATAACTATTCAAAATGTGTAAATGATCAGGATAGGTTTTAAATAGAAAAGTTTGCAATTGAATTCTTAAATTACCAAGTACAAAATAACTGGATCGGAATGGTATTCGGCAGCCAAGTTGTTTAGAAACTGCGTATGTGCGCCGTGCAGTTCCTGCGACTCTTTTAGCACGTTTAAATTTATAAGAATAGCGTTTCCCGAGTCCTTTAAAGTGAGTCATAAATATTTATAAAATTCAATTCGCGTTAAATGCTATCGAATTGGCTTACGATAGGAATAGTCCAGAGATTGGTTTCCGGAGCATAACATTGAACCGAAAACACATACATCATATCAATGGCTCCGTATTTGAGAAGTAAGAGCTGGTCGTCGGCACACATACTGTTGTATGTCTTCAGCCGTTGACATAATGTAACGATGTTTTTGATATCGTTTGTCGCCGATATGATCAGCAATCGAAGCGCTTCTTCGAGAGTCTTCGCCTCCGATGTAATTCTGGTAATCGCCGGTTGAAGTCCATCGCCGGCGGAGTGTAATTCAGTCAATAGACTGCCTTCGAGTTCTGTAAACGTATTGCTGTAGTCGGCGATCGGTCGCGGAATCGCGCGAATCACCGATAAATCCGGTTCCGCTGCTATTGGACTGCTATTTGTATCGCTATTATCTGACATAATGTCTAAGAACTCATTAATTGATTCATTTATTTCATCGTTCATGACGTCAATGAAAGAGTCCGATTCAACACGTTTTTTAATTTTTGTTTTGTACGCTTTGATTGTTTTAGCAAGTTGGTTTCGCTCTTTGCGGTTTTCGTCAATTTTGCTCCTTCGCTCCCCTAACTCGTCTTTATTCAAAATATAGTCCTGGTGAATTGTTATGAGTTAATTTAATCTAAACATTTTAAAATTTAAACATTATACTTTTCGCATTCCAATTGCAAAACATTTTGTTAGCCGACATTTGCGACAGTCTTTTCTCGTTTTCATATTAATCTCACAGTTGTTGTCAAACATGCATACAAATATCTGCAAATTAAACAGTGTTAAAATATTTGTTTATTGTAAATTCAATAATTATGAGAATATTTTTAACATACATTCAGTTTTGACACATTTCGGCGGAAAAATATTTTACAGCATTCGCAGGACATGCCACCGAAATTGTTATCTACACAGGAGCATTTAGTTCAATTTCAATAATTAAGTTTCTTTTTATACATACTGTACAATAAGTTTTTATTTTAAAATTCTTCATAATAAACTTTATTAACGCTATTAATAATACTTATTTTGTTTAACGGACTTACATAAGGCTTCGTCGCCGCAAACACCACATACTTTGTCAGTCATTGTTTTAAACTGATTTAAAATTATTCTTTTTAATAGAAGATAAAGTTTATGTTTTTAGCGCATTTGATATAAACTTTTCAACTAGAAATATTTTATCGTTTTGAAAAACAGCCATGTTTCCCACAAGTCTCCAAACAACAACTGCAATAACTTGTTATACTGAGGCAATGCTTAGCATCTAATTAAAGTTGAGTACATTTAGTGCATTTCTATCAGGTTTTAAAATGTTACTGTATATTTTAAGTCTAGCATTGTATTTTTAAACTTATTAATAATAGTAATTTAAAATTCTTACTTGATGGGTTTTAAAATTTAAACGCTCGTGCCTTCTGTTCAAAATTTTTAGAACCAAAATATATTGTAGAATAACTAAAATATTTTAACATTAATTTTAAAAATATTTAATTTTATACAGAAATAATGAAATTATGTGTAATTATTTATACATTCTTAATTAAAATTTATTTTAATAAAATTATACAATGATAAATTTAAACTATAAATTAAATTACAAATTGAATTAATAAATGTAAATTTAATTATTACATAGAGCAGAGATCATAATATTGTACAAGCCATTATACTTTTTAGCATATACAATTTAAAGTACAGCAAGCAAATCAAGAAAATCCTTATTATAAATATATTTAAAATTTGCAAAATTAATCTAGAAACATTGGACGGAATTGGACGGCACAGCCGGAACGTCATAGATCTCTCGAAGCAGTTGCGGATAACTCTCGTCCGGATTAAGTGTTAGATAATTTCGAATGTGTTGTTGACTTAAGACGTTTATATCAATTAAACAGTTCATTAATTTAGAAATTGTTGCGTTTGTCAAACCATCCGATTTGTAGCGCATTTGTAAATACCGTTTCAGTAAATACAAGTAAATATTTTGTTGAAGTCTGTAAAAGTAAACTGTACAAGTTAAATAATACACAAAAAATAGTAGTTTTTACTTGATAGCTTTTCTATGCGTTAGTCCCGGCCGATCGGCATTGAATAATACAATTGCGGATAACTATTTAAAAAAGTTTTGGCATAAATAATCAGTGTAAGTTTAAACAAATTTCGAAGTTTGCAATTAGGTTACTAAATTACCAAGCACAAAATAACTTCGTCGGAATGGTATTCGGCAGCCAGGTTGTTTAGAAACTTTGTATGTGCGCCATATAGTTCCTGCGATTCTTTAAGCACGTTTAAATTTACAAGAATAGCGTTTTCCGAGTCCTGAAAATATAGTGAATATAAAATTTATTTTTAACATTCAATTCGCGTTTAAATGCTATAGAATTTGCTAACCATAGCAATAGTCCAGAGATTGCTTTCGGGAGCATAACATTTGACCGAAAAGACGTAAATCATATCAATGGCTCCGTATTTGAGAAGTAAGAGCCGGTCGTCGGCACACATATTGCCGAATGTCTTCAGTCGTTGACATAATGTAACGATATTTTTGATATCTTTTTCCGACGATATAATCATCAGTCGAAGCGCCTCTTTGAGGCTCTTGACCTCCGCTGTAATTTTGGTGACCACGGGATGTAGTCCATCGACGGCGGAATGTAATTCCGTGATTAGACTGCTCTCGAGTTCTGTAAACGTATTGCTGTAGTCGGCGATCGGTCGCGGAATCGCGCGAATCACCGATAAATCCGGTTCCGCTGCTATTGGATTGCTATTTGTATCGCTATTATCTGACATTATGTCTAAGAACTCATTAATTGATTCATTTATTTCAGTGTTCGCGATGTCAACGAGTGATTCCAATTCAACATGTTTTCCCGGTTTTGTTTTGTACGCTTTGATTGTTTTAGCAAGTTCATTTCGTATTTTGCGGTTTTCCTCAATTTTCCTCTTCCGCTCCTCCAACTCCTCGTTATTCAAAATATAGTCCTGCTCAATTTTAGTTATGAGTTAATTTAATCTAAGCAGTTTCAATTTAAACATTATACTTTTCGCATTCCAATCGCAAAGCATTTTATTAGTCGACATTTGCGACAGTCTTTTCTCGTTTTCATATTAATGTCACAGTTGTTGTCAAACATGCAAACAAATTTCTGTAAAATTGAACAGTGTTAAATTAACTGTTTATTGTAAACTTGATAATCATGATAAAAGTTTTGCCATACATTCAGTTTTGACACATTTCGGCGGAAAAATATTTTACAGCATTCGCAGGACATACCACCGAAATTGTTATCTACACAGAAGCATTTAGTATAATCTCAATAAGATTTGGATATAGAATCAGTTTAATTTCAGATCAAATTTTATCTTAATTTATACTGTACAATATGTTTGTACAGTACAGTATTTTAAAATTCTGTATTTACATAATAAACTTTATGAACGTTAATACAGTACTTATTTTGTTTAACGGACTTACATAGGGCTTCGTCGCCGCAAACACCGCATACTTTATCGCTCATGATTTTAAGCTTGTTTAAAATTAGTTAATTAATATTGTACAAGGCAAAATTTATTTTTAGCACAGTTTGATTTAAAGTTTTCAACTAGAAATATTTTGTCAATTTAAAAAACAGCCATGTTTCCCACAAGTCTCCAAACAACAAACTGCAATAACTTGTTACACTGAGGCAATGCTTGGCAACTCATCAAAGTTGAGTACATTTAGTGCATTTCTATCAGGTTTTAAAATGCTACTGTACATTTTAGGTTTAGCATTGTATTTTTAGATTTTCCATTAATAGATATTTAAAATTTTTGATTGAAGGGATATAAAATCTGAAAGATTTACTACTCATGCTATCTGTTTTACAATTTTAAAACCAACAATATATTAATAGTCTATTGTCAAATAACTTTTATCATATTAATTAAAAATATAATTAGATAAAATAAAGAAATTATTTGTAACTATTTATGCACTATTTATAATTTATTTCGATAAAATTATACTCATTATTTAGATTGAAAATTTTTATTAGTACAGTAAAAATGATATACCTAACTTACATAAAATTGTTACATAAAATTGGTCATAAAATTGTACAAGCCATTATATGCAATTTAATATACACATAATTTAATATAGAAAACGCCTATTATAAATATATTAGAAATTAATCTAGGAACATTGGATGGAATTTGATGAGACGGTCGGTACGTCATAGATCTCTCGAAGCAGTTGCGGATAATTCTCATACGGATTAAGCGCTAAGTAGTTTCGAATGTGTTGTTGACTTAAAACGTGTAAATCGTTTAAACATTTCATTAATTTAGAAATTGTTGCGTTCGTCAGATCATCCGATTTGTAGCGCATTTGTATATAGCGTTTCAATAAATACAAGTAAATATTTTGTTGAAGTCTGTAAAATTAAACTGTATAAGTTATATAATACACATGATATAATAGTTTTTACTTGATAGCTTTTTTATGTATCAGACCCGGCCGGTTGGCATTGAATAATGCAATTGCGGATAACTATTCAAAAAGGTATTTGTGTAAATGATCAATATAAGTTTATAACAATATTACAAATTGCAAAGTTCTTAATTATGTTAGTTTATTAAATTACCAAGTACAAAATAACTTGATCAGAATGATATTCGGCAGCCAAATTGTTTAGAAACTGTATATGTGCGCCATATATAACCTGCGATTGTTTTAGCAAGTTTATGTTTAAAAGAATTCCGTTATTCGAGTCCTATCAATAAACAGTACAAAATTGTTTAAATATTTAATTTAACTCTAATTGCTATTAAATTAACGTACGATAGAAATAGTCCACAAATTGTTTTCCGGAGAATAGCAGTGAACGGAGAAGACGTAAATCATATCAATGGCTCCGTATTTGAGAAGTAAGAGCTGGTCGTCGGCACACATATTGCTGAACGTCTTAAGCCGTTGACATAACGTAACCATATGTTCAATGTCTCGCTCCGACGTCCCGACCATTATTCTGAACGCGTCTTCGAAAGTCTTCGCTTCCGATGTAATTCTGCTGATCGTCGGGTGAAGTCCGTCGCCGGCGGCGCGTAATTCCATCAATAGTCTGCCTTCGAGTTCTGTAAACGTATTGCTGTAATCGGCGATCGGTCGCGGAATCGCCCGAATCACTGATAGGTTGGGTTCGGCTGCTATTGCACTGCTATTGCTATTTATGGGAATAATGTCTAAAATTTGATTAATTGATTGATTTGTTTCGTCGTTAGTGACGTCGAGTGATTCCGATTTAACATGTTTTCTAGTTTTTGTTGTGCCGCCTTTGTTCGTTTTAGCAAGCTCGTTTCGCTTTTTGCGGTTTTGCTCAATTTTCTTCTTGCGCTCTTCCAACTTGTCTTTATTCAAAATTAAGTCCTGGTAATTTTATGCCCAATATTATAAGTTTTTTGATTGTTAGATTATTAATTTTATACATCATACTTCTCGCATCCCAATTGCCAAACATTTTGTTAGTCGACATTTTCGACAATCTTTTCTGGTTTTTGTATTTATCTCACAATTGTTGCCAAACAGACAAACAAATGCCTTTAAGTAAAATAATTATTAATTTAATTATGATCAAACTAAATAATCATGCTAAAATATTCTCAAACGTACATTAAGTTTTGACACATTTCGACGAAAAAATATTTTACACGATTCGCATGACTTGACGCCGAAATTATTATCTACATTCAAGTTTTTACAAATAATTAACATTTATTAAATAACTACATTAATAATTAATAACAATTATTAGATTTACTATAATTTATACTATTTAAATTATTTCTATTTTAAAATAATACGTGATTAAGTTTATTAATTCTAATTATTATTATATTATTCTTAAAGGGCTTACATAAGGCTTCACCGCATTCGCCACAAACACCGCATATTTTATTTGTCATTATAAGCTAATTTAGCATTAGTTAATTAATACAATGTAAAAATATTTTTTGTAGCACAGTTTGAGATAATGCTTGTAACTAGAACAATTTTGTTGGTTTAAAACACAGCCATGTTTTCCATAAGTCATCAAACAACAAACTTCAATATCTAATCAAGTGCATTTATATCAAGTTTTATTAAATTGAAGTCATATTTCAAGGTTAACACTGTATTATTTAGATTTATAAATATCTGATAAAATATATACTTGCTGGGTAAATTTCAAAATGATTTTAAATATTCAGCACATGCCCACAGAATTATATAATAAAATATAAATATAAGTATTAAAAATATATTTTAAAATTACAACAAAACTCAAAATGTAACATGATTAGATGAAATCATTAATGAAGACATTAAGGAACTATCGGAACGTCATATATCTCTCGAAGAAGAGGAAGTCTTTCGGAAACTTTCTGCGGATTTTGAATCAAATAGTTTCGAATCCGTCGTTGACTTAAATCGTTTAAATCATTTAAAGCAATCATTAATTTACTAATCATTGCATTCGTTAAGTCATCCGATTTGTAGCGCATTTGTAAATAGCGTTTCAGTAAATACACGTAAATGTATCGTTGAAGCCTGTGAAAATACAATGATTAATTTAAAGACTTATATATAACATGATAATTATTTACTTGATAGCTTGTCTGTGTGTCAAAGCTGGCCGATTCGGATTGAATAACACAATTGCAGATAACTATTTAATAATACATGTGAATTTTTGTTTAAATAATTTTATAAATTATAACTATGTATTAAATTATTTAGTAATAATTAAACTACCAAGTCTATAATAATTTGGTCGCAATGCCATTCAGTGGATATATTTCGAAAAAATTGTTTATGCCCTCGGTACAAATCGTGCGACTCTTTTAGCAAGTCCAAGTTTAGCAAAACTGACTTTTCTGAGTCCTAAGGAAAGGTGAATTAAATTTAATTTAAAATTCAAATAAATTCAAATGTTAATGAATGGCCAAACCATAGGAATAGTCCACAAATTGCTTTCAGGCGAATAGCTCTGAACGGAAGAGATGTAAATCATATCAATGGCTCCGTATTTGAGAAGCAGGAGCTGGTCGTCGGCACACATACTGTTGAACGCCTTTAGTTTCCGACACATTATCACCACTTTTTCAATATTTGTCGTAGTTTTGGTCGCCAGCGCTCCGAGCGCATCTCTATAGCTCTTGGCTTCCGATATAAGTGCCGTCAGCACCGGCCGTAATGCCTGACCCGCGGCGTGTAATTCCATCAATAGATTGCCTTCGGATTCGGTGAACGTATTGCTGTAATCGGCTATCGGTCGCGGAATCGCGCGAATCAGTGAGAGGTTGGGTTCGACTACTATTACACCACTATTTGTATTGATATTATTTAGTGTTATGTCTAAGAAATGTTCATTTAATTGATTTGTTCTGCTATTATCAATATCCAGTTCAGCTGATAATACACTGTTTAATGCACTTTGTTTTCTGAATTTCGACTTCCGAGTGTTTGCAGCTTTAACAAGCTCTTTTGGATTTGTACTATGTATAAAATGGTTACAACTCCACTTTTTCAACTCCACGTTCCTTTCTGTATAATTTCTGGTGCAGACCTAATATTAGGAGTAATTGTCACATGCAATATTTTTAAACACATTGAATTTCATATTATTTTTTATGCTTCATACTTTTCTCATTCCAATTTCCAAGCATTTTATTAATCGACATTTGCGACAATTCTTTCTTGTTACAAGGTTAATTTCACAATTGTTTTTATATAAACAAACAAGTTCCTGATTAATTAAAACATTTAAAACTAGTTAATTAATACAGAAAGTTATTAAAACATATTTTAATTTACATCAAATTTTGTCGCATTTCGGCGAAAAAATATTTTACACGATTCGCATGAAGTGCCGCCGAAGTTGTTAACTAAACAAATTGATAATTTTTAGATTAACTGTACAAAATATGTTAATATGACATTCATACTTATTTAACTTACAAAAAGCCTCATCGCCGCAAACACCGCATATTTTCTTTTGCATTGTTTTATCTCGATTCAATTAAATAATAATATTACTTATTCTGCATGAAATAAGAATAGTGTCTCTTAAACACTAACATGTATAGCCATGTTTACAATTAAATGTAATAACTTGTTACATCGCAACTTATACAGAAGCACTTCTTATTATCTAATCAAATGATAATAATGTTATCAAGACTGTAGTGCATTTGAGTACACATTTGACAATGTTACTTTTTTAAACTAAAATATAGTCATGGTATATGTATCCTATTTACTTTCTTGATTTACTATTAATTAATAACTAATATGTACATGTTTAATTAAGCAAAGTTAAACATAGTATCATGTATCGATATATTTGTTTTTTATTTATCCAGTTTAAATCCGGTTTAAATCGAGTGTAAATAAAGTGAATTTTAATTATGCCTAACAATTTATAAGATGTCTCAATAAAATTATACTGTTTGATACATTTTAAATATGTGTACAGTAAAATTTTATATTTAACTGTAGATTAAATTACAAATTAAATAAAGTAATCAATTTAAATTTTACAGAAATCATAGATTATAAAATTGTGCATGTGCAATTTAAAGTATTAATAGATCAAGCATTTAAAAATTGTCACATATAAATAGAGCAATAATGTGCAAAAATGTATTAAGAAACATTTAAATTTGATGCGACACCGGGTATGTCATAGATCTCTCGGAGAACTTGCGGGTAATTGTCGTCCGGATTAAGTGTTACGTAGTTTCTGATGTGTTGTTGACTTAAAACGTATAAATCGTTTACACATTTCATTAATTTAGAAATTGTTGCGCTCGTCAGATCATCCGATTTGTAGCGCATTTGTAAATAGCGTTTCAGTAAATATAAGTAAATGTTGCATTGAAGTCTGTAAAAGTACATGTTTAAGGCATATAATACAATTAAATTAGCAATTCTTTTTTACTTGATAGCTTTTCTATGTGTCAGATTCGGTCGATCGGCATTGAATAACACAATTGCGGATAACTACAGTTTAATATTAAAAAGTTTTTGTGCAAATGATCAGTGTAGATTTTATATGCATCATTAAAATGAGAATTATATTAGTGAATTACCAAGTTTAAAATAAGTTCATCGGAATGGTATTCCGCGGCCAAGTTGTTTAGAAACTGTTTATGACTGCCATATAGTTCCTGTGATTGTTTGAGCACGTTCAAATTTAAGAGAATTATGTTTTCCGAGTCCTGTCAACATATAGAATATATACTGTGTATTATTCTTTAACATTCAACATAAGTTCAGATGTTATTCAAATATCTCACGACATATATAATCCATAACTTGCTTTCGGGTGAATAATACGGAACGGAAAAGACGTAAATCATATCAATGGCTCCGTATTTGAGAAGTAAGAGCCGGTCGTCGGCACACATATCGCCGAATGCCTTCAGTCGTTGACATAATGTAACGATATTTTTGAGGTCTATCGCCGCCGCGATTGCCATCGATCTAAACGCCGCTTTGAAAGACGTGGCCTCCGCTGTAATTCGGGTGATCACCGGTTGAAGTCCCTGACCCGCGGCGTGTAATTCGGCCAAAAGTCTGCCTTCAGTTTCGGTGAACGTATTGCCGTAATCGGCGATCGGTCGCGGAATCGACGATAGGTTAGGTTCGGCTAATATTGAATAGCTATTTGTGTTGTTATTTATTGGCATAATGTCTAAGATTTGATTAATTGATTGCTTTGTTTCGTGATTTATGACGTCAACGCGTGATTCCGATTCAACATGTTTTCTGGTTTTTGGTTTACGCATTTTGATTGTTTTACCAAGCTCATTTCGCTTTTTACGGTTTTGCACAATTTTCCTCTTCAGCGCTTCCAGTTCCTCTTTATTTAAAATATACTCCTGGGTAAATTATTGGTAAAATTTTATCAATTAACATATTATGAAAAATTTATGCATAGTACTTCTCTCATTCCAATTGCCAAACATTTTGTTAGTCGACATTTGCGACACTCTTTTCTCGTTTTCATATTAATCTCACAATTGTTGTCAAATAGACAAACAAATGCCTTTAAGTAACAAAAGTTTAAAATTAATTGTTAATTGTGGTTTAAATAGTCACAATAAATTTTTTTACATACATTAAGTTTTGACGCACTTCGGCGAAAAAAGATTTTGCAAGATTCGCATGATATGCCGCCAAAATTGTTATCTAAACAAGGAGCATTTAACAATTCAATAATTGTCATTATTTCTTAGTATTTTATACTATATAAAATTGTTTTCTATTCTAAAATTATTCCAAACTTTATTACTACCAATATTTCTGATTAAAGGACTTACACAGGGCTTCGTCGCCACAAACACCGCATACTTTGTCTGTCATTATTTTAAGCTTGGTTAAAAATAGTTTGCTAATATATGGTGGAATCTATTATAAATTATTATAAATAGCACAGTTTGATATAATGTTTAACCCTAAAACATTTTCGTAGGTTTTAAACACAGCCATATTTCCCAGTAGTCATTAAACAACTGCAGTAACATGCTACAGTACATGACAACTAATCAAATGTTAAGTACATTTAGTTTATTTATATTAAGTTGTGAGATGATGCACTTATAATAATAATAACCACTGCATTTTTAGATTTTGCTATTATCAAAATACTTACTTGAAACATAACTTTTATAATAGGGTTAAACCAATCCATATATCTTAAAATTAAGTTAATATATACAGTATATTTAAAAAAATAGTCCAATACTACTGAATTGTTTTATTTTATTTAGCAAATACAAAAAAAAACATGGTTAAATGCATTTATTAATGGAGACTTTTAGAAACTGCCGGAACGTCATAGATCTCCCGGAGAAGCGATTTTTTAGAAACTATTTTTGGATTTTAAGTCAAGAAGTTTCGAATACGTCGTTGACTTATTTTATTGACATGTTATTAAATGCAATTCAAAGTCCACCAAATAAATATAATAAATGTTAATTATTAATAAATATAGAAATAATTTGCAAAATTAATCTAAATTCTAGAAACATTGAACGGAATTGGATGGCATAGCCGGCACGTCATAGATCTCTCGAAGCAGTTGCGGATAAATCATATGTGGATTCAGTGTTAAGAAGTTTCTGATGTGTTGTTGACTTAAAACGTGTAAATCATTCAAACAATTCATTAATTTAGAAATTGTTGCGTTTGTCAAACCATCCGATTTGTAGCGCATTTGTAAATAGCGTTTCAATAAATATAAGTAAATGTTGTATTGAAGTCTGTAAAAGTACACTGTATATGTTATACAGAACAATTAAAATATTCATTGTATTTTACTTGATAGCCTTTCTGTGTTTTAGTCCCGGCCGGTCGGCATTGAATAATACAATTGCGGATAACTATTCGTAAATTTTTATGAAATTGATCAGTGTAAGTTTAAATCAATACATCAGGTAAAAAGTTGTAAATTATTTTGTTAAATTAGTGAATTACCAAGTACAAAATAATTTCATCGGAATGATACTCGGCAGCCAAGTTGTCTAAGAACTGTTTATGTCCATTGTACAGTTCCCGCGATTGTTTTAGCAAGTTTATGTTTAAAAGTATTGTGTTATCCAAATCCTAGAAATAATCGCATAAATTATTTTTAACAATTAGTTCCAATTGCTATCGAATTGGCTTACAATAGGAATAGTCCAGAGATTGCTTTCGGGAGCATAACATTTGACCGAAAAGACGTAAATCATATCAATGGCTCCGTATTTAAGAAGTAAGAGCTGGTCGTCGGCACACATACGGCTGAATGTCTTGAGCCGTTGACACAATATAACCATATGTTCGATATCTCGCGCCGACGTCTGAGCCAAAAAACTGAGCGCATCTTTGAAAGTCTTGGCCTCCGATGTAATTCTGGTGATCACCGGTTGAAGTCCCTGACCCGCGGCGTATAATTCGGTCAATAGATTGCCTTCGGATTCGGTGAACGTATTGCTGTAATCGGCAATCGGTCGCGGAATCAGTGATAGGTTGGGTTCGACTGCTATTGCACTGCTATTTAAACTGTTATTTATTGGCATAATGTCTAAGAATTCATCGATTGATTCATTCGTTTCATTGTCTATGTCGTCAACGAGTGATTCCGATTCAACACGTTTTCTAGTTTTTGTTTTGTAATCTTTGATTGTTTCACCATGCTCGTTTCGTTTTTTGCGGTTTTGCTCGATTTTTCTCTTTCTCTCTTCTAACTCCTCTTTATTCAAAATAAAGACCTTGGTGATTTTATATGCAATATAATTAGTTAATTAGATATTAGGTTTTTAAATTTATACATCGTACTTCTCTCATTCCAATTGCCAAGCATTTTGTTAGTCGACATTTGCGACAGTCTTTCCTCGTATTCGTATTAATCGCGCAATTGTTGCCATTTAGACAAATAAATGTCTTTTAAAATAAAGTATCAATGTTAATTTTTCTTTAATTAACACAGATAGAACATTCTCGAACTTACATTAAGTTTTGACACATTTCGACGAAAAAATATTTTACACGATTCGCATGACTTGCCGCCGAAATTTTTATCTACAAAGGAGCATGTGCAATTTAATATTAATTATTAATTAAATTTATATTATATGAAAGAATTTTATTTTAAAATTATTCATGATTGATTCTAATTGTTATTATACTTAAGTGGACTTACATAAGGATTCCCCACATTCGCCACAAACATCGCACACTTTATTTGACATTTTAAGCTAACTTTCTATTAGTTTATTAATAAAATATGAAAACTATGTTTGTAACATGGCTAGATATATAATTTGAAACTTGAATTGTTTTGTCGATTTAAAAATAAGCCATTTTTCCCACAATCCATCAAACAAATGCAATAACTTGTTATACTGAGGTAATGCTTGGCAACTAATCAATTATTGAGTACATTTAGTGCATTTCTACTTCTAAGTGGTATTTTTGAGATGTTACTGCATATTTCAAGCATAACATAGTATTTTATAATTTATCTATAATAGATAATCAAAAATCCTACTTGTTAAATATTTTACAGCCTCTCCGAAGTTATAAAACAAAATGTATAATAAAAAGACACTGTAAAATAACTGGATAACTTGGAAAATATTTATTGAAAATATACATTATAAACATTTAATAACTTTCAATTAATTTATAAAACGACCGGAACGTCATATATCTCCCGCAGTAGTGGTCTTCGGCAGACCTTTTCCGGACGAGTGTTCAGAAAGTTTCGAATCCGTCGTTGAGTTAAATCGTTTAAATCGATTAAACAATTCATTAATTTAGTTATCATTGCATTCGTTAAGTCATCCGATTTGTAGTGCATTTGTAAATAGCGTTTCAGTAAATATCGGTAAATGTTGTGCTGAAGTCTATTTAAAAAATACTGTTTAAATTAAAAGCGCAAATAGAATTTGATAGTTTTTACTTGATAACTTGCTTGTGTGTCAGACCCGGCCGATTCGGATTGAATAATACAATTGCGGATAACTATTACAGAAATAATTGTTTTAATGTAACGTAAAATTTGATTCATTCTATATGGTAATAAAACTTTAAATTTAAAATTAATTCGATTACTAAATTACCAAGTTCTAAATAATTTGGTCGAATTGCCATTCCGAGGTTATATTGCGAAAAAACTGCTTGTGTCCATCGTGCATGTCGTCCGACTCTTTTAGCAAGTTCAAGTTTAACAGAACTGATTTCTCCGAGTCCTTTGAAAATATTAATTAAATTAAAGTTAAAATTAATTCAAATGCTATTCAATTGGCTTACGAGAGGAATAGTCCAGACATTGCTTTCGGGAGCATAGCATTGGACGGAAGAGATGTAAATCATATCAATGGCTCCGTATTTGAGAAGCAGGAGCTGGTCGTCGGCACATATACTACTGAACGCCGACAATCGCCGACACATTATGACTGCATTTTCTATATTTAGTGTCGCTTTGATCGCCAGCGCTCTGATCGCGTCTAAGAAACTCTTGGCCTCCGATATAAGTGCCGTCAGCACCGGCTGTAATGCCTGACCCGCGGCGTGTAATTCCATCAATAGATTGGCTTCGGATTCGGTAAACGTATTGCTGTAATCGGCTATCGGTCGCGGAATCGCGCGAATCAACGATAGGTTGGGTTCGGTTGCTATCGATATTTGACTGTCACTCGAATTGATATCACATAACATATCTTCGAATTCATCGATTGAATTATCACTTTCTTTATCACCTAATTCTGTTATTGACACACTGTTGCTTTTTTGCTCGAATAAAATGTGTTTATTAAGTTTTAATTTGCAAGTTACTGTTTTAGCAAGTTTGTCTACATTTTTATTACTGCTCTTAATTTTTTTGTTTAGCAATTTCTTCTCATCTTCTTTATTTATGATAGTTATCTATTAATAGAAGAAATTTATTCAATGCAAAATTTTTAACAAGTTAATTTTTAATTTAAATTTATTTTACCATTTGCATTCCGATTGCCAGGCATTTTGTTAGCCGACATTTTCGGCACTCTTTTCTTGTGACCATGTTTATTTCGCAGTTGTTTTTATGCAAACAAACAAGTTCCTTTAAGATGAACATTTCAAAATACGGTAATTAATTTAAACTTTATATTTTTAATATTTTGTTTTAATTTACGTCGTGTTTAAACACGTTTCGGCGAAAAAATATTTTACACGATTCGCATGAAGTGCCGCCGAAGTTGTTAACTAAACAATTTAACATGTTTTAAGTTTATTTTATACTGTACAAAATATTTTAAAGTAATATGATTATTATGTAATTAACTTACAAAAGGCCTCATCGCCGCACACACCGCATATTTTCCTTTTCATCGTTTTAACTTGATTAAACTAAACTTAATATACGTAGCAATTTAACTATTTACTCTAAACTAATTTAGCAATATTATTGTATATTACCAGCCATGTTACAACTAGATGCACTTACTTTTTGTACACTAACTTACATTGAAGCTATACTTATTATTTAATAATAATTAACTATCAAGTACATTTATCTGTGTTTTAGTGCGTTTGAAGTTCATTTTTGATTTGTATCATTACAAGACTAAAACAGTAGTAAAGGTTGACAAAGGGATACGTTGTAATTTTAATTTCAACATTAATCGTTACATTAACTTGCTAATTATTACATGTTTATTTAAATGGCATCAGAATTTAAATTTTACTATTTATTATATTAATAAATCAGGATTTATACATCAATTAAAGAAAGTTTGTACATTAATTAGTATTGACAAATGTTTACACTGTACAAAAACATTTTAGAAAGTTATATTAAATCACCTAACACTAATATAAATGATTAAGTAATCAATAATTTCTGTGATAATGTTGCCAGCGCAATTCTAGTGTGGAATTTCATTATGTATAATTTTACATTGAAACATTTAGTTGTTTGTTTTTATTGATAGTAAAAGTTAAATATTATTTACAGTTAATTGAAACATGTTGAGTAAATATTAATTTTTCATTATTAATAAGTTTGAATAAATAAATAAACAAATGTCGACATTAGATGACTACAGGCTATGCAAAACAATTGGAGAAAATATTGGATAACAAATCATATGTTTTACTGTTAGTCACGAAAGTGTTCTCTTCATCACAAATGACGACATAGTGTATGCATTCGGTAACAACACTGGGGGTCGACTCGGATTTGGTCATGATAAAAATGTGACTCAACCGGCAGTTATACCTGAACTATGCTCGCAAAAAATCGTCAAGTTTGTTTGTGACTATGACGCTATATTTGCTTTAACTTACAACAATCGAGTGTTTAGTTCCGGTAACAATCGTTGCGGTCAGTTGGGCCGCGGCTATGCCACTGGTCCGAAATCCACCATAGTAACTGGCCACTGGTGGATATAAAATGCGGATTTAGATACAGTCTGGCGCTATCAGCACAGGGATGTGTGTATGGCTGGGGTCTGAATAATAACGGGCAGATTGGGTGCGGAGAAGCGGAATATTACGCGAATCCAACGGAATTGCAATTCTCGTCGAAGTCCAGAATCGTGTCGATCGAGTGCTCATTGTATACCTCATTCGCACTGACGAGCGATGGACTCGTTTACAGTTGGGGCGCAAACGAGTCGTTTGAGTTGGGTTTGGGGAAACTTTTCAATGGAATTTCGAAAATATTCAAACCGAGCATGGCTAATTTAAATAATATCCGCGCAATTGCGGCAATCGGTCAAATTACCTATTTCTTGACAAAGAATGGTTTGATATATTTTTGCGGTAGAATTAGTGATGATAAAATTATTAACATAACTAAATTCGACTGTAATTTAGCATTTGATGCACTGTATAAATGTAGCTACGATTGCAGTTATGCCAAATCTAATAAAATATTTTATAAATTAAAGCGTGATAAAATTGAACAGTTAGATTTTGCCGATATATTTGACTTGTGTGCGTATGAGGTGAAAGAATCATTTAAAACTATTTATTTGCATTTTGATTTGAACAAATTTAATTCTGTGAGTGAAAAACAAATTGTGCATGATAATTCAACGAATGAGAATGATATAATTCGGCATTTCATCAATATTTGCGAATTAGGTTTGGGTGCGTTTGGAGTTGTATTTAAAGTTAAACATAAATTTAATCATGCAATCAAGAAAATTAATTTAGCAAGTATACCGTATAATAAAATAATTTAAATATATTTTTAAGATATATACATGATAATTTAATTATTATTGCCAGATATGAAGGAAAGGGATCGGAAAGGGAAGGATGTTAAAAGAAATCGAGTTATTATCGAAACTAAATTCAGAATATGTCGTGAATTACAACAACTCTTGGATTGAAAGCAATTGTCTTTACATTCAAATGGAGTTATGTTTCGGAGACTTGAAAACAGCGATTAAGTCGAAAGGCTCGGCATTCGGACGCAACAGATCGGAACCGATTTCTCGAACGGAATACTTCACTTCGAGTGCACTTATGGTCGAACTCTTGCAATGCGTTCAGTATTTGCACGGATTGTCGCCTCCGGTCATACATCGAGACCTCAAACCCAGAAATGTTTTGATTTCGGATCGAATGTCACTCAAAATCTGTGACTTCGGGTTAGCGACGACTCAGGACAGGGAGGACAAGGAGTATATGACTCATACGCAAGGGTTGGGTACTTTAAAATATGTGGCGCCGGAAGTGATTAATAGCACAGAATATGGTCCGAAAGTCGATGTCTATAGTCTGGATCTAATAGCACAGGAATTGTTTAATTTTAATCTCAATTCGTTAGTATTCTTATGAAATATTACAAAATATATAGATATCTAGAGTAAAAAATAAGCTTGATTAAATTTATGCATTGCATTTTCTGTAGATCTACAACTAGCTACTACTACTAGCTACTAGTATTTAAAACAACATTTAAAAAAAATTACCAAATGCTTGAAAAGTTGGTAATCGTAATGACAAATCTTATTTGGCGCCGATAACCTACCTGTGCTTAAGTGTTGGTCCAATCGAGTAAATGGGCTATTGATGCTCAAACAGTATAACAATTGCCGAATTTGAAAACATTTTTGAGTTTTGTAAAAAATGAAAATCTATTTTATTATAACTACTTATTGTGAAAAATAAACTAATGTTAAATTATATTTAACTTCTATTATAGTTATGGACAGCAAATAGATTCGCGAAAACGACTTTTCTGGTGCTTTCTTTGAGAGCTCGTAGTTTGGTTGCCAACGCTCTAATCGCGTATTAGAAACTCTTTGCTTTCGATTTATATGCCGTCAGCACCGGCTGTAATGCCTGGCTCGTGGCGTGTAATTCCATCAATTAATTGCTTATTAGCAAGCTACATTTTAATTTTTATGTGGAATGCTATTCTCATTCAGATTGCCAGGCTTTTTGTTAGGTGACAATTTAAGAACTCTTTTATGGTAACCTAATTTATTTCGCAGTTGTTTTATTTATCTCTGCGAAATCTGGAGATCTCATCGCGTATTTGCAAGATATCGACGCGAAATTTTAATATCACTGCGAAATCAGAAGATCTCATCGCGTATTTGCAAGATATCGACGCGAAATTCTAATATCACTGCAAAATCAGAAGATCTCATCGCGTATCCGCATTATATCGACGCGAAATTTTAATATCACTGCGAAATCAGAAGATCTCATCGCGTATCCGCAAGATATCGTCGCGAAATTTTAATATTACTGCGAAATCAGAAGATCTCATCGCGTATCCGCA
>JAQIXC010000212.1:0-38513 GCA_034697605.1 Metabelba pulverosa | reverse complement strand
CTCTCTCTCACTCTCTCTCTCTCTCTCTCTCTCTCTCTCTCTCTCTCTCTCTCTCTCTCTCTCTCAACAAAGTTAAATAAATGTGCATGATAGGTCGAAAATAATTTGATTTTAATTCAATAATGAAATCACAAATTCATTAAAATGTTTGGAATAAAAATACATTACATTTCAATAACTTAAATGTCTGAACAGAACAAATGACCCATACATGTCAAATAGCACATGGGAAATTCTCAAATAATAGCATCACAATACAATAATATTTACTTGTTGAATTATGAATTGCCATTCGAAATGAGGGATCAATTTAAATATCAAATTAAATACTAAATGAATGAAAACTAATAAAAATAAATCCAAATCCGATGTATTTGTAGGAAAAGCACAGATTTTTGGCTTAAGTCTCGACTATAGGAATGATTCGATGCTTTTCTATTGATGTTTAGTAACTATTCGTTAAACGTAACCAAAATATATTCAATTTAAATATCAATTATTAAGTAATTATTTTACATACGATTATAATCTAACGATACGACTAGTATTACATATCTTTAAGATCTAACAGCACTTAAGGCACGTCAGGCCCACTACGGCCCCAATCACTCAATTAAATCTCAATATCTTATCCGTCGGACATACAATTGGTGCAAAACTAAACCATAATCACTAAATTGGACCTAAATTTTACCTAAATTTTAAGCAATAGTATCACAATACTAAAACTTGCTTACAATTTCAAAGCAATTAATATATTTAGTCATTTTATTACGGTAAATAACATGTCATATATTTAAAAAATTATATAGTATAATTATTAATTTTATATTCTATCACTCAATGGAATAAATTCTATAATTTCTTGACTGAGTGTCTGTCAGACCAATTGGATTATAGGGTAGAAACTCGGGATTCTTCGTTCGGGAAGGATATCTGTGCTCTTATTATACACACAAATTGAGCTTTTAATTCAATGGCTACTGAAAAATTAGTTTGGCAAAATGTAAAATGCAAATATCATGTGATATAAAACAGATTAAAATTTGTTTACTCGCTTTAAAACTAACTATAACATAGAAATAGCATCCCTTCACTAAAATTGATTGAGTATTGCACGCAATCGTATGTCCAATGGATTGGGTATATAGTTATCTCACTATTAAATGTGTAACGAATTGGTAATTAGAAGCAAACAAATCAAACAAACCCTCCCTTTCGTAATGTCTTCAATACCGATATCTCTCCAATATTTGATCTTTGGTTTGATTCACCCAAACCTCGACTTACAATCGACAACGAGTTGGGCTTCTGTTTCGATGCAATCGCACCCGACCTGAGCGGCAATGCATTGCATTTCATAATAATGCCGGCATTGGGACTCATGTGCAGAAGTGATGGCATTCCGCCCAACCCTTTGTCGAAGATGTTTGTCGTATTAGTCGAATGTTTGACATCGGAATGATTCGCCGTTTTGTCAGAACAGGCCTTAAGTTCGTTATTATTGTTATAATTATGCGTTGATTTCGCCTCAATTTCGAATGATTTCTGGACTTCGAGTTCGGCTAATGTTTCCGATTTAATGACATTCTCTGCATTGGAATCGTCTAAACGTATGAATGAAACAATTTCTTAATAACGGCTTATATTTAAACAATTTATACAAATAATACTCAAAATAATCAATTCCAAATCGAGAGAAGAATGAGAAGTACCGGTAGTATTGAAAGCACTGCTAATCCGGTTTCCAATGTTATCCTAGAAATCAAAATTGTTTTCAAAACAATTTGAAAATACTTACAGTAATAACAAAACAATTAGATTTGACATACATTTTGAGTGAAGGCTTGAGAGAATGTTTGCGCGAATGGGTTCGCACAGGTAGTGGCGGCAATGGGCGACTGGAGTCGAGTCGAGAGCTGAACGGCCCCGAAGCTGGGCGTCACTCGCGTCGAGTCAGTCGTTTGTGATAATGAAGTGGTTGTGTACGTGAAGACCGAATGCGTTGTCACGAAATTGGCGTTCATTTGACATTCGGGTTCACAAACACTAATACAGTCTTTCATCGAATTGAGACTAAATTCGAGCAGTTCTTTGTTCAGGTCTTTGAGGGCTTTGTTCGGCACTCCGGGAAGTGTCTCGAGAATCACTCCGAGATGAGGAGTCGCCAGTTTCTGCCACTGCCTCAAAGTGGCCGAACCCTCAATCGGTTTCACAATTTGCAACTTATCGGCAAAATAGTAGTTCTTTTGAGTCGAACCGAACATTAGTTGCGGATTATTGTAGCGGTAGTACATCGAATCGGCCGACAGCACCGAATCGGGACTACAGCACCGCAACTCATCACCATCTCCTCCTCCTCGGGCGCTCTTCTTCTTCTTCGTTTGCAGAAGAGAGCCAAAGCCGGACTCGCCTTCCGAGCCATCGCTGCCGAGCGTCGACTCGATCTCTGAGGCCAACGAATCGCAAAACGGCATAACTGTGTAGTGATTTGCGGTCATTCGCGACCTCTTCTTGCATTCGATCTGCAATTCGTGAAATGCGGCCAAAAGTGTTCCGTATTTCTCCTTAATTTCGATTAATTCGAGCGATAATTCGTTTTGGCATTCGTGCGACGTCTGGAGCGCATTCTGAAGGGATTCGCTCTCAATGGCCAGGTTTCGCACTTTTCGCTGCAATTCGACGATTTGTGAGACCAGATTCGTTATCTCTTCCTGTTGTCGGATATTGTCTTCACTCTTCCGGCCGACCTCTTCCTGAAAGTTGAGAATTTGAAGGTTTGCGTCGGCTTTCGAGGAATCAAACAATCAATTAATATACGAAAGAGAGAAGAGAGCGGTTGAAGACTAACTCAATTGTTTGGCGCAGTCATGGATTAATTGCAATTCCTTCCTCTCCTCCACTTCAATATCGTTGGCTCTCGAGACAGACTCGCATTTGAGGCGAAGGTTCTCCTCTTCCAAAGCGCCGATTCGTTTATGCAATTCATCCCAATTCGTTAGAATAGAGTTCTTGTCTTCAGTGGCCGGAGTGGGCTCTGCCGACTCGAACTCATCCTCTATGTCTGCGCTATATATTTGCAGTAAACCATTCTTGAGTGAGAGGTCGTGTTTGAGTTGTATTACCTATTCATACAATTATAGAAACATTTTAATGATAAGTAATAATCAGTTAAACGCGTTATTCCAGTAATTAATCGTTCGGTCGATGAGTGCAGTCATTCGGTTTCATTCGATTGCAATTAAATTACTTTCAAATCCAAACATCGCTTAAAATCAAATCAAAAGCAAAAACACAAACCCTTTCACTAGTGCTTATGAGTTCAAACTTAAGCTTTTCGACCTAAAGACCAAATAATGCAAAACCAAAATTAAAATACAAAATAACAAAATTAAATAACAAGTAACAGAAAATAGAAGTTATATAAAAACAAACTGTATTACAAAGCAATTTCAAGGTTCGAAGTTTTATTGCATTTCAATTGTATTTTGTTTGTCATGAGATTAGAACTCAAAATAAAATAATTTTTATAGATATAGAGAAAGAGATAAAAATAGAAGAGATTAACGAGTTATTGAATAACTGAATGTAAGGACTAGAGACTTACGGCTTCGTTGGCGGCGGACAAGTCGGCCTCGAGATCCTCCTTACAGGCGGTCAGCGCTTTGTTCTGTTCCAAAAGCGACTGACCTATTCGAGCGGCCAATTCGAGATCCCGTTCCTTCTGCGCGTTTCGAAAGCAATTCAAATCAATTGAATGTTTGGATACTTGAGTAGAGGTAAGCAATGTATGAAAGGGTGCAGTACTTCGGCTAAGAGTTTGGTCACGGCTTCGATGTCATTGTAAGTCTTTGTCATTTGGCTCAAGCGCTCGGAAGAGAGAACGAAGTATTTGAGTGTTTCGTTCAGAGTTTCTGGACTTAAATCCAAAGGAGTTTCGCTGCTTATGATCGGAGTCTTGATATACCAGTCCTCGTTCTCATAGCCTTCACAACAAAACACAAAAGTATTGATTTCATACGTCCTTTCGGTTCGACTCGTAATGCGTTACGAGTTAAGCAAACATTAATCAAATTTGAAATTACCTGAAAATTGAGTGATAGTATCGAAACGAAGTTTATATTTGGGAATACGTTCCTCGACTAACGACAACAGCTCTACTTCATCGATGCCTTCGCTATTGTTGCAAATATCTGCAAACATTCAATATTTACATTAATTAGGCATTCGCTTCAATGGCATTGAATCCAATATCGTATTGAAAAGCTTTTTTCGCCAATTATTTTATTTTATACAATAAGCGATAAAATTGAGATAATTTAGTTAAGACTCAAGAATGCACTAGAAGTCAACTATCGTTAAAAGGATGTGATATTCGACACACAATCGCTTCGATGTTTTCGAGTTATAGCGAATTGCGAACACAATTGAAAAGCACAGCAATGATTGAGTGAATGATTGGGTAATAAAAATAAAACTCTTATAAGAATTACGAAAGAAATGAATTGATAAAAAATATGAATACGTTTACATCGAATTAAGTCAAATAAGTTGTTTGAAAAGTACCTAAAACTAAGAATTGTTTCACTTCTTGCGCGATAACGAGTGCACAGATTTAGCAATTCTGTGTTTTACGTGAGCTTCAAAACATTAACTTGCTCAAATACTGCACAATTCGCTTCAATTTATTGTCTAATTTTCAAACATAAACTCATTGTTTCTAATTGTCAACAACTTGTGCGACATTTCGTACATTTCAGTACATTTTCGCGACTTTTAATAGTTTTCGAGCGATAATAGAGTTTATAAAAAGTATGAAATAATGTGGAAAAGATTGTTATGTAGTGTTAGACCTGTTATTGTCGCCGAATTAGTCGTATTATTGGTTTTATTAGTTTCAATATTAGGGCAATCGATGCGATCGCTCACAACAGCCAACGATTTACTGCTATTTATCTCATCATTAGTGTGACATTTGAGTCGCAAAAATGAATTCTTATCAACAGATTTACAATCAATTGGTTCGGCATTTCGTGAAGCGTCCAGTTTTGCGGTCGGCGACCAATTCGGCGACCAATTGCTTCCCGACTCAACGCTAACTGCAATCAATCGAAGGACTGATTGATTGGATGAAAGCGACTCTCAGTCTCACTCTTCAACTCATTATCGGATTTGCAAATCATATACAGTATTAGCCGATCATTCGCAGCGATTACTCAATTAGTTTGACATTAGATTAGCAACTCTTTCGCCAAATTAGCTTAAATGCGATAAATTTGCGATAATTTCGTAACGAATATAACAATAATAGCAATAATAATGGGGTTTAAAAGGAGGCGAACAACCCGTCGCTCAATGTTTACAACAGTTTTTAAAGACAACAAAACGAATAAATAAACAGAAAAGACATACGCTTTCAATGTACGGGTATTTCCACACAAATACACTAATTAACCATAAATTTCGTTTGCGTTCAAACATTCGCTGAGAATATCGATTTCAAAGAATTACTTTTCACAGAATATTCAAATGTATTGCTATTTTCGACCGAATTCTCGTCGGTTTCGCATTTCGCCAACACTTGTCTCACTCCCTCTTCGCCGAAATGTTCGCTTCGATTAAGTGTTTTGTTTCTTAAATATGATTGTCTGTAGTGACGAAATCACTTTATTTGAACAGAAATTTGTCTAAAATCAATAAAATTCATATTAATGTTAGAATGCAGCGAATGTAGCGAATGTGTCTGTAAAGGTATAATCATGCTATTAATATAATTGTAGTCTTGATATATTAAAGGTTTGTATCGACTGTATGTCGATCGACGAGCGATCAAACCTACTCTGCATTCTCTACACTTATGTCATTAAAATCGCTGAGAAATCCATTTGAAAGTCATTTAGTTTTTTCCAATTTGTTTGACATAACAGTAGAAATAAGTTTTTATACATTTCATATTATATCTTAATTTTTACCACTCTACATTCCTCTACATTCCTCTACACTCTAATTAAATTTCAATCTAAATAAATCGATGTTTTTTCGATTAAATTGCTTTAAAATGTACATGATTGCAATTTGTTATACACTACTATTTAGCAATAAAATTAATGACATGGTTGATTTATCTCCAAAACGTTTTAGTAATATAGTGGTAAAAAGGGCTTTAAAAGCTTCATGGTTGTAATTTATGTCGAGTCGGTGTAAATAAAAACATTAGATTTTATTTTTTAATTAAATTAATATCAAATCAAATCAATTGCATTTCATTTAAATAAATTTAATATTTTTATCGATTTAAACGAATTGAACAAAATTTTTGTCAAATTTACGATTTAATCAAATGAACAAAAGTCTCGAATTAATGCTATTTTAAAGAATTGGCGAAAATCTCGTTTCGAAACTAATGCCTGTTTTGATCGGAAAACGAAAATTTGGAAAAAATCTAATGATTTCTGAATTTGTTTTTTAGTTAATAGACTATAAATGCAATTAATTTAATGGAAAATCGATTTGAATTAAAGCGATTTTATAGTAATTTGCGATAACTTTGTGTCAAAACAAGAGTTTATTATTTATTTATTTAATTAACCGAAGATTTTGTGGTTTTCGCGTCGAAACGATTGGCGAAAATAATGATTAGTTTATCGAAAAAAATAAAAGAAAAGAAAAGCGAAGAAAACAATAATCAAAGAAAGAGACCATTAATTAGAGACACTCTTCTGCTGAAAGGTTTGCCGAATCGTCGACTCGAGTGGCGACTAATCGCTTGTTTGTCTCAATTGAGTAGAAGTGCAGGAAATGGAGCGACAAATGCCGGACACCTGTTGTGTAGTGTTTCCCAATTCGAACGAATTGTTTCGCTTCGAGCTCTTCGTCAGCCCTTCCGACGACTGCTTTTGGTCCGGAGGAAGGTTTCGCTTCTCCATAGAAGTGCCTCAAGAGTACAATATTCTCGTAAGTCCAACATTCCTGCCCTCACGTCCGCACATGTCTAACACGACTGCCCTATCGGTGCGACCGACAGCCCCCGCACGCCAAGTGTCTGACCCGCATATGGCACCCGAACATCACCGAAGACGGAGACATATGTCTGAGTCTATTGCGCGAAAGTTCGATCGACGGCTTGGGTTGGGCGCCGACCCGCACACTCAAGGACGTCGTTTGGGGCCTAAACTCTCTCTTCACTGTAATATCAATTGATTTTACGATGAATTCTATCGAATATTAAACGAAATTTCTATTGACTTAGGATTTACTCAATTTTGATGACCCGCTCAATGATGAGGCGGCCGACCACTACATGAGGGATAGGGAGAGCTTCCAGAGTAAAGTCAGAGAATATGTACACAAATATGCAAAGACTTAATTGAGTCGAATATTTATAAATTTAAACAATTTTAGAAAATTAACATTTTTTAATAAAAACATTTTAAACACTTCGAGTATATGTAATGAGTGAGCGGTTGTGGTACTCGAGACCTACTCGAGCGAGTGTTCGGCGATCTCTTCCATTTCGACTCTTTCGAAATCCATATCCCGTTCGTAAAAGGCGAGTAAAGCGAGGAATATGACGGAGAGAACAATACCGATGTTCTGAAGCGCCCAAATCTGAAGCATACTTTTGACGCCCTTTCGCGACGCGTTTTCCATCGACCGGTTCATCGCTCGCATCACATCCACTAACGCCATGTATAGGAAGAATCCGCCTGAAGGACACATAAAGGGACAGTGGTCAGTCACGCGCATTTGGTTTACTGCGACATGCTAGATCTTTTGGCAAACAAGTAACCAATTTATCTAACTTTCTATTTATTGGTTTTGTTACCATTCAAGCTTAAACTAGAGAAACTAGCTAGTTATTCGATTGCTGTTCTGAGCTAAATTATCATGCTATACCTCAAATTGGTGGAAGAATTTGCTTTATTTACACTATGAGCACCGGCACTACGATTATTAAAATTAAAAGTTAATTAATTTAAATTGAAGTGATGAGGTTTAGTTTGAAAATAAATTCACCAAGACTATTTCCGGTATATAGCAAATGGTTATAATTAGAGTCGATCCTAATTTGAAAATATATCAGTGACTTACCGGCCAAAGCAAATATATAAGGACTGGCCTCCTCTGCCTCATCTCCTAGGAATATGCCGAGAGCCAAGCCCGGGTAGCAGGCACAGGCACAGAGCAGTATCCAGAGAAAGCTCTGCCTCATCTTCATGCCGGCGCGAATCAAAACGGCAAATGTGCCCAATCTGTGCGCCACCTCTTCCAACATAACTGCAATCGAAATACTAATTCCGGCCAAAATGTTTCGGTCGAATGCAGCGCCAATAGAGAGGCCGTCGATGAAATTGAGCAAAGCGTCGCCCAGGACTATCATCCAGGCGACTGTGTCTATGTTGACCGTTTGCGACGAGTTCTGGTCGAACCGCCGGCTTCGCACTCCCGGAACGAAATTCTCTTTCGATTGCATTTTGAGAATTTGTTCGGATTTGTTCGGATCGGACATAAACTGAGTGGAACTGACGGGCGGCACGACATTGACGGTAGACATGCATTGCGCCAACTGTTCGCGCGTCGAGTTGAGCAGCGCTTCCCTTTGACTCATCGAATTCGAGCGATTCCTCTGCATTTCGAACGACTGGACCGGTTGTGCTTCGTTTGTCGGCTGTTTGTACGCTATTTGTGTGATCCCTGAGAGCACGTCCTTCTCGTCCTGCGGGCCCAGAGACGGCCGCTTTCTCTTACCTTTACTTCTGAAAGTAGTTATGATTTTGAGGACCATTTCAATGCAATAAAACATATAAATCCCGAAGAATATGAGGAATGTGTGGAAGAAGTACTGGCGATACTTGTCGTCTACGATGTCGAACGCCTGTGGGAACAGATGCAGAATCGCACTTCCCTACCAATAGACAGACATTAGTTAACCACTTCAGCACTTAGAGCAGACAATATTCGAACCGCTAGACCGCCGACAGCCAACCCTTCGAATAGCGTTAATATGATTCTTCGGGCGTTCTTATTGAGGAACGGCAGTACTATTAGTCCTCCCATTGAAACCACAATCGAAAGCGTGACGAACAGAACGCCAAACCCCCAAACCCTTTCGATGGACGGCTCTACCAGCTTCAGCATCTGGTCTTTCTCTTCTTGATGGGAACGGATGGCATCGCCATAACAGATGGGACGGGTTTGTTGGAAAAGGATGAGAGGACACAGTCGTGCGATCACCTGATGAAACGCGATCGACGTCTTCGGCACCAAATCTAACATTTCGCTTGAGGACAGACATTCAGAACTAACCGATTCGCACAACTCTTTCGTGTTTTTCCGTTTGTTCACAAACTGCTCGCACCCGAGGTCTCTGTCCTCCATCGGGGACTTGCGTCTCATGCCTTTGCGCAGTTGGATGTCGTGGAAGTAGTCGATGAGCCGACTGACCCGCGACTCGTTTAGCGTAACCTTATGGGTCGGGTCGAGAATGATGTGACCCCTAAGCAGCACAAATCGCGCCAACCGTTCAATATCTTTGAGGTCATTGAGAATCGAGTCGGTTGTTGCGGTCGGACCGACAGTTTCGAGTGAACTCGAGTTTACAGAGTTTGTTGGGTTCGGGTCTCTGTCCTCGTGGTCTTCCTCGTTGTAGTCGAGACTCGCAAACACTACTCCGAGACAGACAGACAGACAGAAGAGGCAAAGGTATGAGAGGACACGCATTCCTGTCATCCATTCGATCGCTAGTCAGCAAAAGACGACTTTAATGTGTGGCTCAAGACTCGCGGCAAACACTTCGCTATTAATCGAATGGAATAGTTAAGCGAATCGTAACTTAAGTAACAATAAAGTTATCTATAGATGTGTTTAAGACAATTGCCTCTTAGGACGACATCAATGTTGATAAGAACATGCATTGACTGCTTGTGCAGAGACAGAGAGTCCACTTGACTTGAAATTAAAGCAATATTTGTTTATTCGTATAATCTTTACTATTAATGCTATTAAGGCTATGAAGACAATAAAGATTAGTCGAGACTCGAGAAGCGAATTCGAAACCATTGATAGCATGCCTTTTGTCATAATAAGGTCAAAGTATAGCAAATTTATACCGTTTATATTTATATTTATTGTTAAATTTATCGTAAATTATATTATACTGAAGTATAAACTTTTTTATACTTGATACACCGTCAGATTATACATTGAAATTTAGTTTTGAATGCAATATTCTTAATATAAAAAATACGCATATTTTGTATTTAGACTTATATAACAAGAATCGACGCAAACTTAACAAGAAATCCATCACAGATTGGGTATAATTCTAGATTTGAAGTACAGTTTTCTATAATCATAATAAAACTTATAATTATATTCTCAACTATCGGTATATATTTGGTCTGATTATAGAAATCATAGAAACTATAGAAACAGTATTCGAATCGATGTTAAGTCCCATCAGAAGAACCGATATTTACAATAAGTGACACAAAAAAGAGTGAAAATTTCGACAACTTTTCGAATGCTATTCGAGTCTAGGATTCAATTTAGGAAATAATTCAGTGATAACTCAATTCGAAGGCTTAATGTTTTTGTACAATAGAGTAGGCGATGACTCGGGTCTGTGGCCGGGCATCGGGTGTCGGCAAACCAATTGAGAGCAACTGTCAGTCGAACGCGAGGTTCCCGACGCCTGTTTCGAGTTCTATGCGTTGCATGAGTTTGTTGTGCGCATTGTTCGGCTCAACCGCTGCACCGGTTGTCTGTCCGCTGTCCTCACTGTCGTACCCGCTGTCCTGTCGGGTGCGTTCGGTGTCGGAATTGTCACTCTTTTGCGGTTTCAGAACCGATTCGTAACTATTCTTTCGATTTTTAGTTCTAAGGTTTTTCTTCCGGTTCTTCTGCTTCCGGCCCAAAATACTAGAGTTGGGCCGAAACACCGTTTTCGACACATTCTCACTGAACCGGACGTTCTTTTTAGTCATTCGTTTGTTAGAGCAGTCGTCGTCACTACAGAGCTCTTCAAACGACTGGTAAATGTCTGATAACTGGTCGAAGTCCTGATCCAAGTCTGGATCGAAGTAATCGCTGTGCGATTCCGATACTGTTCTCCGAATCCAATTGCGCGAGAATTTCAGTATTCCTCGAGTTATCGTCTTTTCGTTCAATTGACAACAAATTTGCAAATAATTAGCAAAACCTTAATAACTATTTTCATTTCAATCATTACATCATTAGTCGATTCAGAGATAGTCCGACGCGTGGATCGGCTTTTAAAGGGATAGTCGGACGAGCGCTCAGAGCCTTCACTACCGGCCCCTCCACTCCCTTGCAAACCGTTGGCACTGCTATGACTCCGAGCCTCAGATCCCGTCTCCGATTCGGTTTTGTCGCAACCGCTGTCCGGCTCTTCATTTCCGGCATTTTTATCACAAACTGAAGACTCTTTTAATTCTTTGTTTTTGTTTAACTAAACATTGAATTAAAAAATTGACTTAATTTGGAAAACATTTGAACATCGAATGCAATCTTTACTTCAATTTTTATCACAACTCTGTCCGCATCGGTCGACAGGACTCGGACTTGACTTTTGTCGACATCGCAGACGTCGGCGTTGATTGCACTGTCTTTCAGATCAATCAAATCGGTGAACATCTCATCAATAGTGGTCTCTATGTTTGCCATTCTTTCCAAATATTTTCTATTAATTGCAAAAATCAATTAAAACCGAATTTACGGCTAATTTGGAGAAAACTGTTGGGAAAAGGCGTCGAAATTCGGAACACAAATCCAAATCAAATTCGTTTCGCAAATGTTTTTATTAATTCATTAAACTTTAATAAATCAATTGAACAGAAAGTGTAAACATTTTCGTATCAAAACACTGATTGCACTGCTATTGCAATCAAATTAATATCAATTTAACTGCAAATGCATTCATAGATTAATGCAATTGAGAGTCGAAAACAAATGTAGTATTGAGTGAATGAATGCGAAACCAATAGAGCCGTTGATTCCGTTATTTAGACTCAAAATTCGGCGACAATTGTCTGCAAACTATTGTCAACCGATGTATGCAATCGATTAAACCATATATTACTCACATTTATGCGAATCGTTGTCCAAATATATCGCAATTGAATTAATTGAACGAATAATTAGATCGTTTCTCAACTGAATCTATTCGACTGTTTTTTAATTTCTTCTGCAATTCAATGCAAACGTATTGAGTGTTAATACACGTAAAGTAAGGATAGGTTTATAGCAGAAGCCTATCCTATATACAGGCGTACAATAGAAACGAAAATAAGCCGAACGTACGTTCGCTCGACGCGAGCGCCTATAGCCAAGTCCGACCAAGTTTTCCATTTCCTCCCTCTCACAGCCAATAGGAAGTTGTTATTTCGAAGATAACGTAAATAATACTATAATAACACCGAAAACCTTGAAGAGTACGCCTGTAGTGTAGGGCTGTGTAGGGCTTACGTGCATTCGAGTGGCCGTCGCTATGAACGGCAAACCTGTTTATTAGTCTAACAGCAGTCACGTTATGCAGCGCTCCGTCAGGTTAGACCGCTTTAGTGCGAATATTCTGGAAACCAATTCACTTATTGCTCGGATTCCCTATTCGTTCGGTACGCGAGCAATGCAAGTATTTAATCTTGCTAGTTTAGATTTGATTTAGTCGACATATCCACACACTTCGCGGCATTCAATTTGTTGCTAATTTCTAAAATAACTTATGAGTAAATTTTTTAATGTCGAACAAATTATCACATGTTTTGCTATTTATACAAATCATAGGATTTCTAAACGAATTTCTCTAAACTCATCCAAAATAACTTTCCTAAATGTCTGCTTAATATTGTAAGATAATAGACAAGTAACATGCTAATTTCATTTTCAATTATTTCATTCCGGCTATTGTCTCGAGCTTATAAGCACAAAATAAAATTGTTAGATAGTACTTTTTAATGATTATTTATTATATGTAAATATGAATATAATTTTAAACAAGGCAAATTTCTCGCGTTATGATTGGAGATAATAACGAATATATCAGTGAATAGAATCGCAATTTAGTTGCAAATTACTGAACATAGAATTGTGGCACTAAATGGCAAACATTGGTAAGAAATACAAAGTTCCTGCGAATCACGAGATTGTGTTGAAGCAAAAGGGCTTAAGTTTGGGAAAAGTGTTGAATTCAGGCAAATATAGTCACGTCTGCAGCGGAACAATGACAGCGAATGGGAAGAAAAGCAAAGTCGCGGTTAAAGTAATCGATTTGAGTCTCACTTCCGATGACTATAGGACTAAGTTTTTGCCGAAAGAGTTATATTCTCTACAGAAACTGAAACACGAGTTCATAGTCATAGTCCACGACATTGTCCTCATCGGGAACATAGTGTACGTGTTTATGGAGAAGGCGACCGGCGGTGACATTCTGGACGTGTTGGCCGAGTCGGGCGCCATCGCCGAAGCGAAGACTAAGAGCCTCTACAGAGGCATTGCGAGCGCTCTTAAGTACATACACTCGAAAGGGTTCGCTCACAGAGACGTCAAATCAGAGAATATTCTTCTAAACAAAGAGCGAACTATCGCTAAGATAACAGACTTTGGGTTTTCGACCACTTGTTTCAATCCACTGACCGGACGCCGGCTCTTGAGCGACACCTACTGCGGCAGTCCTTTCTATTCGGCGCCGGAAGTGCTTGCGGCCCATCCCTACGACTCGATGAAGAGCGATGTCTGGTCTATGGGTGTAGTGCTCTATGTTATGCTCAACAACTACCAGCCCTTCACTCAGGAAGCGGTACTAAAGCTGTCGAAAGAGTCGGACAAACAGTTTAAACTCGATTTTAGGACTAAAAACTTAACCAAAGAGTGCAAAGATCTAATTTTCAAGCAATTGGAGCTTGATACAAGCAAACGACTTACTATGGCTCAAGTCCTAGAGCACAAGTGGTTTCAATGATTTACATTCTTAATCTACATTTCATAATTTAAACAGTTCAATATAATTTATTTCGTAACAAATATCTTAAAGAATATTAAATATTATACTTTAGTTCAGAATATTAATCAATATTTAAATAAATAATCGTTGGATAAAAAATATTTAAGACAAACATATTTAAAATTACATTTAATGTTAATTATTACCTATTTATCTATATAAACAGAAATGAATTGATTTATTTGATCATAGCAACTTTTAAACACCAGATAACTACAAAGTAATTGTATAGAATTTATAGATACAAATGACAAAACTCTTTGCCAGCAATTGAAAATATTTGCACATATTAGTCTTATTGTTTAACTTTTAACATTTTGAAAAATAAGTTTTTGCAACTCTTTGGTGAAACTTATTTTAAGATTGTTAACAAACATTATTTAATCTCTGATTTTAAAAATCTTGTTAAAATATCATAGATCAATTTTTAATTTAATCTATGATATTTAATTTTAATTTTTAATTTGTAACTCAAATAATAAATATTTTGCGTTTAAGCACCAAATTGTTTATATTTTAAATGTATTATAAAGTAATAAAATTATTTATGTTAAAATGTTTTGAATATATAATTTATCTTCTATTCAAATATTTTTTAAAAAATTTAACAAAAAATAACTTAGAAATACTTTATACCTTTATATATTTTTAGTAATGATTTAATTAAAAATATACTGCATAAATAAAACTTTTAAGTTGATACTATGTATTAATATTATTTCTTGGTTAATAAGCTTGGTATTATATTATATTATTAATCAAATAGGTATAAGGAATTAATTTGTCATTAAAATTAATAATACCATTTAAATATCATGGTAAAAAATATCAATATTAATGATGGATTTTCTAATGACAGCATTTGTGTAACAGAGTTAGTGAAAAGCGCAGAGATTTAAAGGTTTTGTTTATTGGAAAGAGTTTTTGAAATATTTACTAAAAGAGTGGAAAATAACTGAATTTAATAATAATTTAATTGAATTTATATTTATTTATATTAATTTCAATCAATTTGTATGGATTCGGACGGAGAGACGCCAACCAATACGCGTCGCGCGGGTCGGGGCAGAGGCCGGGGAAGGGGTCGACCGCCTGGAAGGCCTCCGAAGAAGACAAAGAAGACGAGAGAGAAGGAGAAGAGCGATAAGAGTGGAAAGGATTCAAAGGAAGGCATTGTTGAGACCAATGCTCTCGACTTAGACATTGAGAACAGTTTGAAGACTTGGGATCAGAACGAAGAGGACGTGAAGAGCGAACCCATTGAATGTATGTCTCAATCGGTTCAAGTCGTTAACACATTTACCATTCGTTGGTCCTGTGCTTAGTCGAGGAAAGTGGTGATCCAGAGGTGGCGTCGCACCCGATCTCATTCGTGAGCCCGTCGTCGAAACTGCTGCACCGGAACGAACCGCTCAATTGGAAATATAAGGTTAATCTGATCGGAGAGAAAGTGGTTAACCCACGGATCCACTGCTGCGAGAGATGCCATTTACCGGTTCTCGTCTACGGAAGAATGGTTTGTCTTATTGTTTGAATTACTTGTCTTTCTTTGTCTGACTCTTCGCTATTCACGTATGACTGCTGTCCGCGCCGGTAGATCGCCTGCAAACACGTGTTTTGCCTGAGTTGTGCGGAACAGTACGATACGGTGTGTCCGCGTTGTGGAGAGAAAGTGCAAAGAGTCGAGAAGACGGGTTTGGGAACTGTGTTCATGTGTCAGACTGAGTCCTGCAAGAGGACCTACTTGAGTCAGCGCGACCTTCAGGCGCACATTCAGCACCGGCACGTGAGGCGCCCGACCGCTTCGACCAATCTGTCCGCACCTAACAGTGCAAACGCAATGCCGACGCCGAGCGTCACGCCTAAGGAAGTGACGCCTCACTCGAGTTCGGCACTGAGTGCGCGTCCGGCGGCTTATAACAGCTCATTCCCGAGCAGTGGCCACTCTATACCTGTGGTCTCTTCGCGGTCTAATCTGATAACTGTTCCGATTCAGGAAGAGGTGAGCACTGGTCTCAACTCAATGACCCAAACCGTCAGTTCGCAGCAGTCGATGCTGGGCTCGAACCAGCAGTCAGTCTCGAACTACGGGCCCCAACAAACACATTACGGCCATCACAACCCTCACCTCCAGTGGTCGTCAATCAACAATAGCAACACTTTCGGCTACAGACCTCCCCCACCACCTCCCGGCTGGGGTCAGATCAACCCTTTCAGTAACCCCTATAATCGTCCCTATTATCCACAATAGGGTTCGAGACTTCGACTCACAATTGAGTGCTTTCTCTGCTTTCATTGGTTTACTGTATATATAGCGGCAATACATTGCAATTGAATTCAATTTATATAACATTTCGATTAAATTCATTAATAAATAATCATTTAATGTTTGCAAAACAGATTCAATTTATACTGTATAAGTTTATCTTACACTTAAATACATTAAAAGTTATACATAATTTATAATAACTTATAGTAAATTATAATACTATAAAACGTGAGAAGATTTTTCAAAATAAAACAAAAGATTAGTTGAGATAAACATTATTACTAAAAATGTATTAAAATATTAAATATTAGGAAAAATGAAGATTTTTGGAGAATTAACTTAAATCACAGATTAAACCGATAGTTACGAAATGCGGGCAATGTGTGTCCCTTTGGCCGAGAGGTCAGAACAAATCGGCCTTTTGTTTCAGACTCGTCTGCTTCCAAGCGGGCAAATCGTAGAACTCTGGTCTCCCTATCCCGAGCGCGGCCTACGAACCAGACATTTAAGCATTAATTGACAATTGGTTCGACAAATGCGAAGAAAATACTTTGAAGTCTTCGTCTCGTAAGTAGGACTCGAGATAAAGCGGGTTCAGGCCTTCAGGCAAAGGTCTTTTGCGCAACTCCTCCAGAGAGTACTGCGTCGCTCCGGTAGTTCTCAATTGAGCCAATACTTCTTGGATTGCAATCATTTCTCCGGCTTTGCGGCCATTCTATTGATAGAATTAAATGAGTTTTGTTTGCTTTGCATCGACTGTAAGAACGGGTCTCTTAGTGAAGAAGTCGAGTACCTGAGTGTGGAGGAGAGCGACGTCTTCCCTATACTCCCACTCGGGAAAGAGGGCACAGAAGCAGTCGGGTTCGAGTCCGGCGCAGATCACAAATGCATTCGTTGGTTCCGCTGAGTCTTTGGCTGTAAATTGCATTTTATTTATGAGACAAACAATCGAAACAAAAGTCAACGCATTGTCTCATTGGGACCAACCGTTGCAATAGTCAAGAGCGGTGTCGAGCGCGCACTTGCGTTCGGCGTTCCAGCGTATGTTGAGGGAACCGGTGGTGGTGTTGGCCTCCGTCTCCTCGTTTGCTTGTTTAGTAAATGCAAATTTCGATTCCCATAAAAATATTTGGTTTTGATTGTCGAACAAGAAAAAGGTCGGCTGTTGTGCGCTATACAGGTCCTCCTGAGTGAACGGATAGGGAACTACACTATCACTACTCCTATACGAACACAATATCTCTTTGGGTTTGAATTTTCCCGATGAAGAGCTGAAGTGGAAAAGTCTTGGAGTATAGGAATAGGAGAGAGAACTGTCGATCAAAGGATAGTATAGATGCTGGCGCTGTCGTCGGTCGTGCGCTTCAAACAGATCCCAAAACTCTATTACTTCCGACCCTTCGTTCAGCTCTTTAACCGAATAATTGACATCAGATTTGAGTCCAATTTCACTCAACTTATGTTGAATGAGATTTTCAACCGATTTCTTCATCACTTCTCGAGTTTCGGCCAAACATTTCGATCCGTTCCACACATATATCATATGAGAGGAAGAGCTAACGAAAACAAAAGCGGTTCGACTTCTCAGGCTCTGGACTCTGCACTCGACCTCTACCAGACAGGCCTCGTTCGGCAGCACTCCTCTCACGTAAAACATTTTCCAAACATTTCTCTTCAGCTTTTGGCCCCTTTTTCCGCGCAATACCACTAAAGCGCCGCCGAATATGTTGAGAAAACAGGGCTCCTCTTTGCCCTCTGACACCGGCACCTATAACAAAGTGGCATAGTTTGCACATGATTCAACTAAATTTGTAAGCATGCTAGAATTTTGCAGTTTATTAAAGCTTGAGTCAAGTCTTGCCTTCAATGCTGCGAATGCAGCGACAGATAGAGAGCGGAAGCGATTAGATTGAGAAGAGATTAGAAACGAATTGTTCGAAAGTTTAATGACTTAAGAGTCGATTGAATCGAATAGCGAATGGAATACCTGTTGAGCCTTCTCTTTGTCCAATTCGACGGTCATTAGAGCCGAAGCCCCCTTTTCGGTGCTCTTCGTGTGCAACCCGTGCCAAAAGAAATAACAGCACCGATCCCGGCCTATCACTTGGCGCGATATATCTCCAGTCTTGAGCTGTCGGCCCACTCGCGAGAGTCGGTACTTCCATCGAACGACATACGTGTCGCCCGAATAGAAGCAAAACTGGTTTTGACTCGAAATCTCGTGTTTTTCGTATTCAGATATTTGCCAACACTTCACCTCAAGTGAGGCCACAGTTATGTGTCTGCCCTCGAGTTCGTCGTCCCATCTCACGCCACGACCTAAATGTGCGGTTTCTAACACGAGGTCGGGTTCGGGAGCTTTCGATTCGATCAGCGCTTTCGCGTCTATTGGCGACAAATTCAGATCCAACTGAACGTCTCTTTGCTTTTCGATAGACTTGGATTTGGCCGACGGGGCGGCTGAGGGCCAGGAGAGGAATTTGTCTTTGAATAGAACTGATTCCATGTTTTGGCTAACTTTCATAAACCAACACCAATCGGGCCGTTTGGTGGACTTGTTTGTGGCGTTCGCGCCGAACGGGTTTAGATCGCATTCCGAGTAATTGTAGCCTTTATTCCAGAGGTCTTTAGCCGAATCGAGAGCACACTTTCGCTTTATATTCGACGACCGGTTGCCGACCCATACATACATTTCCGAACCGAAATCAAATACAAACGCTTCCTCTGAGTCCAACATTTCGAATCTGGGCGCTCGACCCCAGTAGTCCTCGAAGGGAACCAATTGCTCGCTATTGACTCGATATATCATATTTGTACCAATTATGGTGTCTTCGTAGACCTCATCTTCTTCGGGATTCTTCGGGCCATTAATTGATTGGTTTTTATTTGCATTCAATTGTTTTAAAAACAATTCATTGTTCTTCGAGTGGGACTTGGAATCAGTCTTTTGATAATCGATTAGAAGTAATGGTTTTGATGACCGAAAACACAAATCTTTCTTCTCTTGTATTTGATTCGCGATTTCGATTGTTTTCGTTCTTTCGATTACATTAGAGTACTCTCCGATCCAAACGAATACCTGTTCTCTCGACACAAGTATATAGGAATCGCCGCTATTTATCGAATTGAGAATCGGCTCAACAAGTCTTGTCTGCGCTCTTCGCCGGCCTTTGATTTGGACTAACATAAGGCTCTGCATTGAGTTCGGCATATCATAGCTCTTCCAGACATCGCGAGTCGACGCACAAGAACTTCGCAGTTTTCCGGCCACGGCTTTGATGTCCTCACGACTGGCCAATCCGGCCAAAGCGGAAGCCGCGAAACTCGACGACTTCACCAAATCTTTTGCTTTCTTTGGTTTCAAATTACCGTTCGATTTGTCCTTTTCGTCAGAAACGCTCTCCGAATATGAGTCGACACTGAAGTCAGTTCTTTGGGCCAGAAGTCGGATTGGGTTCGAAGAGCCCATTCTTCGACTCTGAGTCCTCACAAACTTCTTCTGAATTAGTCTAGAAGTGGATTAAAGGGATTTAACCATCGATTGAGAGGTTAACTAAATCAAAGCCGGACTTACAAGTCAGACACTCCGGCGCTGATCTCATCGAAGATGTCATCACTAATTGTCTCACTCTTTCCGACTTCGGCTTTAATATCTGTGCAAAAAAACGAATGGAAGTCTTCGTCGTCGGCCTTCGGAATCGAGACAACGACCACTTTTTTGGGACTCGCGTCGGAAGTGTAGCCATCGGAAGGTGTGGTCACAATCTTGGGCGCAACCAACCGGTCGTTTTTGATCGAACTGAGCATTTCTGCGGTTTTCTCACTACGAAATGGAACGGCTTTTGGAGTTTTGCGCTGAACTTCAGGCGTCTTAATGAGGAGACAATCGGTTTTCGATAACTTCGCTTCGATTGTAAACTGTTTGACGTCTTTCTCAACGACTCTATTCTTCCACTTAATGCTCGAGTCCTCCAATAGGGAGACTCTGTCGGCAATACTCGTCAATCGGTTTCGATTCCTATTGTTATTATTCGAAACTCTTAGCGTCACCTCTTCGTCGCCCTTCGGGATCCGCTTTTTCCAGTTCTGTTCGCCGTTCCGCTGAAGAATAGCCAAACGGTCGGAAATACTGCCGCCGTTCGCTGGTTCGGGGGTTTCGGGTGGAGGTTGAGGTTCGGGTTCGGTGTCAACAACAATGGGTTTAGTACTTCTCAGAACTATACAACTGGACGGCCTCTTGTGCTCCCACTTTAGGTTATGGCTTAGAGTCCTAAGATATAAACGCAAATACTGTATAGAAATCGTCAAATGATAAGTCAATTCTCATCTTTCGCTTCAACTCGAGATGCAGTGAAACCGAAAGCAAAAATAGATTTAATGGAAGAATGAAATGATTTTGAGTCTCAGTTCGCAGTTTGCAGTTCGCAGTCGAGTTGGCATTCGTTCAAAAAATCTTTAGTCAGACTTCAGACAGAATTCGCGAAAATAGTAGTGTTTTTGACATAAGTTGGAGAGAAAGTGAACGACAAGTTTGGAAAATCATAATTATTACTGAAAACTGAATTTATATTTGAAGTATATTTTAAGAAAGTGTAGAAAAAGTTACAAATTTTAATATAAATATATATTCGTCTTAACAATGTCTTCAAAGTTTTGAAATAAGAGTTTTTGATCAAAAGACAAGCAAATCATTGATAAAATTTATAATTAATAGAAAATTCAATACAATATAAAATATTCAATATTTGACTTAAAGCACAATAAGTAAAAAATGAAATCAATTTTCAATTTACAAATAGTCGGAAATTCTTACAAAAAAAGAGAAGAAAATAATTTGAAATAATCGAAAGTTTGAAAATTGGTTCGAAATTATCGATTGAATGCTTAATCAATAATAAGACCATATCTTCGATTGGAATTACCTTTGATTTGGTTTGTTATCATCGTTTGGTATCAAAGCACTGGAATTAGGCGTCGGAACAGAGTTTCCGTTACTATTATGATTAGAATGAGTGGTAGTGTTCGTATTATTCCGATCATCGGTAGTGTCGGTAGTGTTGGACAGACTGTTGTCATTCGTTTCGCTGGCATTCGACTCCTCGTCGACGTCTTCGGTCGACGCGGAACTGGTGTCGGAAACGTTGATCTTTTCATTTGATCCGATGCTTTCGCTCTTCAGTATTGACTTCACTTCCGATCGGTTGTCGAGTGTTTGGTCGGACTTCTTAAGAGCACTTTTGACTGGTCTCGAGTCGTTCTTATGGCCGGTTTTCAGAATACTCTTCACTCCAACCGTTCTGCTCACCACTGGTTTGTTCTGGTGCTCGAAACCAGTCTTCAGTATACTTCGGGTTCGGTTCGCATTCGAGTTGCTGTCCGTCGAGTGCAGACTCGCGCCGGCATTAGGCGCTGGACCCGAAGAATTGGTTCCATTATTGTGGATATTCAGGCATTTTTCGATCTCGTCTTCAATACTCAAATTCTTCTTCAGTATAGGTTTCGGCAAATTCTGCTCATCTTTCGGCTGAATGTACTTCTCGTCCAAACTCTTGTGTTTGAGTATTGAATGGATTTGAGATAAAGGCCGAGAACTGGAAGAAGGCTTCGAAATGATGTCAATCTCAGTGCTGGTCAGTAATACTGAGGGGTTTCGGTGGTCGAGCTCTGATCCGAGCGAATGGCGCTTCAGAACCGTCTGCCGCGCAGTCATGTCAAAGCTGTCCCTCTTCTTCAGAATCGACGGCAATGTCTTGATCTCTGTCTCGTCTAAACTCTTGCGCTTCAGAATAGGCTTCACATCGACCGGATGGCCAGTTAGGTCGGCCTCGGCTTCGCCACACAGCGCCCGCTCGTCCTGACCCTCGTCTTGCGTCGGCAGTGGTTCGGTCTGCAGGTCGACCGCCTCTATCGTCTCAATGTCCTGCACTAGACGTGTCCTATCGGTGCGGCTGTCAATACCTCGAATCGGGTCGATATGTGTCGATGGGTTAGAGAGAGCGCCAGAGAGTGGACTGGTGTGAGAGGTGTCGCCAGAGATATCCGATTTATTTGCAAAAGACATGTCATATGAGTGCTATCGGTGCTATCCGTCCTATCCGTTCGCATCCATGTATGGCATGAATGCCATTACAGCACAAATCGTCGAAACATTTCCGACATTTCTCCACAACTTTACACTAAATCTGTTTACAAAACGTATCGCAAAATAACGACAAATCAAACACTCATTCACTCAACGAGTCATTGAGTCATTCAATGCCTAATAGAGATCGCACTCAACGACGTAATCCAAACCAACCAAACCTTAGTCCCATCCCATTCCCTCCCAGTCCTCTCTCCCAGTCCTCTCTCCCAGCCCTCACTCCCAGTGCTCTTTCAGACAACTGTCAGAATTTGGGCATTTATTTCAACCTCTATTCGATTGCCTCAAAGTTTGGACTTTGTCTTCAGTCGGTTATACTTGTTAGATGTATTTGATCATGTTCAAATTTGTTTGAATAGCTAAAAAGCGGATAATTGTTTGAAAAGATCTTGATTTACAAATTCAGTTGATATAAACAATCTTGTTGCAATGATAATTTTATATAGTATACTCGATGAGTTTGTCTTATTAATAATAAGTTATTATATAAGTTAGATTAACCGTTGAAACAGATTTAGTTATTTTAAAACTTTTAACAAGATTTATTTTTAACATGATTGTTTATTAATTATGCTAAATAATTATAGTAAATCTAGACACTGAATGTTTTAAAAGCTGTCTAATCCATTTTTAATGTTTGCAGTACAATTCATATTCAATGCAAAACATTTCAAATATTTATTAATTTATCAAATTAATTCAAAGTTATTTTATTATGTAAAAATAATCATTGTTATAAAATATGATAATTCGCAATTTACATTATAGGATGATTTAATTATAATTTTTAGAGTAAAATTTTAAACAAGCATATTTGCAGTTTAATTAATTAAAAATAGCATGGCTTTAAATTGGTAATTTAGCGCATTCCAACTTAATCATGCCTATACAGTGCCGGTAATAATATTTGTACGCATTGTTGTTCATTGTGCTGGTAATTCACTTTTGCTGGAAATTAATACTTTCTATTTTTTATATTTATAAAAATTAAAAAATTTCTTTAAAACTTATTAAACTTATAAAAAATGCGACAAAAGAATCGAAATTTTATCGATTCTTTCGCAGTCTTTCGATTGGTTCGAATCGATAATATTTTGAATAAATTTGAAAGTCTTTTCGTACGCTTCGGATGTTTTTGATTTCGGTTTACAAGTGTTGAAGTGATTCTCAGATAATAAGAAAAACTCTCCAACGCCTGGATCTGATGAATCTTCGGGTACTTTAAGAGCAATTAATTAATTGGAAATTAGTTGAAAACAATTAATAGCATTAATATTTGGGTGAAAATACTAAATACCTAATAAGTAGTTCCACTTAAAGGGGCGGTTAATAAGAGAACTCTTTCGCGTTTCGCCGAAACTCAAACATTCAATCGATTTGTTTTGAATTAAATTCACGAATTGTTTGTGAAGTGAGAGAAGAGACTTCGAATCTATGGGTCGATTAAGTGTGAGAAACGACAATATCGTTGAGACGTTAAGAGTGAAGCAAACCTTTGCGCAGTTCCAAGACCTCCGAAGAAGGCGAGAGAATCCTCTGCATACGGGGCGACCAGACGGCCATTTCGGACCCGTTGTGGGGAACGCTATAAAACACTATTCCCTTCGTTTGGCTTAGAATCGACTCGAGTTTCGGGTCTTTACTTTCGCTGATATCGACGAGAATTTGTTTGACGAGAAGTCCTCCCATTGAGTGCGTTATCCAAACAATCGGTTTTTGTCCGATTCGAGTCATCTGTAAATCGTTGAGAAGTTGAGCCGATCTTTGCTTTAAAGTCAAAATACTTCTGTTGTCCTGACAGTCGATATTCCAATTACTCAGAAATGTCTGATAATTCACAGCTAATACACGAATGTTCGGAATCATAGACGCGAGCCATGACTGCGGCCAACATCGCGTATAGCACTCGACCTGTTTTTCCGAATCGCATTGTCTCCACGTCTTGAACGCACCGCCCAGTAAGCCGTGCACTAGCACTACATCCAAGTCCTTGTGTGAAGTGTCGTGAAATATCGGGTGCAGTAAATACATAGATTCAGGCAATACGTAGTCATTTTGATCGGTAGTTGAGCTCAAGTTCTTCAATACTTTTGCGGCCGAAAGACTCCACTCAATTCGGTCGGATTGCAGCCATTCGACCAACACTTGTAGCCATCGCGCGGACCAGAAATGCCGGTGCGTTTCGCTATAAGCACTCAAATTAGCCAATGTCTGAGCGACCCAGTCCTGAACCCTCGGCTCCGGGAACTGGTTTCGCAAATAATGCAAAACCAAAAACAATCCGTTGTCTGCCAGTGCTTTCGACTGTTCTCTTCCGCACAAAATATTTCGAGTGATTGCCTGCAGATAAAGCCAATTCACTTCCGGCTCTTTCAGCAGTGAATGCCTTTTGCCGGTCGACTCGATGTCAATGAAGTCGACTAATGGATGCACTCGTCGTTCAGAATGTCTCTCCGTTTCCAACATTCGAACCGATAATTGTGTGAAATATTTCGTACATTCGGAGCACTGGACGCCTGAGTCGTCAGCCCTTCTCAATAGGTTTAGCAGCACTTCGTCGAAATCAAACGGTGCGCTCCTGTCGTCCCACTTAATGAAATGAGTGTTAATTGGCGGCAAAAAGAGGTTTGGGTTAACGCCGTCAATGCGGGCGAGTCTGACACTCGTCTCGAAATCGCAGGTTTGCGCCAATTCTCTCAACTCATGGTCTATCGATTGAATGCAGAAATCTATTTAATAACTAAAACCAAAATTTGCAAAACAAAGCCATTTGTGTCCGACCTTTAAACCGAGTGCTCGCGATGGCCGCTATCGCCAACTCCCGCACCGCTGAGTCTCTTCGGGTTTGCGCTAAACGTAATAATTTGTAATGAGTTCGACTCGAGTCCGACTGCACGGGACTCGAAGCAATGCCGTCGTCCGAGTAGTCGGTTGACGAGTATTGGCCCGAATCGACATTTAAGTGAATATAGTCTTTGCTTTCATTCGAGTCAATCGATTTGCGGCCAAATGTTCGCCGAATTTGGTCTTTAAAATCGAACCAATTTCTCAAATATCCGATTCTGTGGTAAATGTTGAATAAGTTCTCAACAGGTCTTCAATTGAATTAATTGCTTTACCCGGATATGAGAGATATCGACCCAATAGCAGTGTAAAGCTTTTTTGATTTAAACATGATTAAGTTGTGCTTTCATTGCAATCGATTATTACTGTAAATCTCGGAAAACTTCAAATATAAAGTTAACCCAAACTTTGTTTACATTTCGCGGTATTTACAGGACATGAGAAGCGCAAACAACAATTGTTTAATTTCACCCTGCAATTATTACTTCTTTCTTATCAATTGATTATCCGTAATGTTAGGTGTGTACACCTGGAGTGTTGAGGTAAACTTGGCAATATTATTGTCATTTGCAAACTTGAGAGCCAAGACTCAATTTGAAAGTAAGCAATGCATACAAGTAAGCAGTTTTGGTCGAACAGCTGATCAGAGATTGTTTTGTTTTGATATTCGCTGTCGTATGACGTGATGGCTATTGCATAGGAAATGCCTTTTAATGCAAATATTTTGTTTCGCAAATCGTTTGTTTGAATAGTAAATATTCGACGATATTGTAGTGAATCGACTATCCGATACATTGGCTATCTATCAAATTGCATATATGAAATAAAAGAACTGGGTAAATACTCTATTACCTGGTTTTTGAATTTGTATTCAGAAAATAGTAGAAAACTTTAGTCTTACGTTAGTCTTAGAGATATTGAATTTTCGACTCGAGTTACATAAACATATCAATATCATAGTAAGATAATCATGATTAAACCGACTAAATAGAAAGTCACTAAAACGCAAAACAAGGCTATAAAAGCTTAAACAAGCATGGTATAATTATCAAACGTTAATAATTTCAAATTGAATTTGATTAGACTTGGAGTGGAAGCGCTAGAATGTCTTCTCCGATCACTAATATAATGAACCGCTTTCGCGGAGTCCTCATCGGAGGCCTAATCGGCGACTGTTTGGGCGCTCCGTTCGAAGGCGACTGTCCTATCAGTCGATCCGTTTTGAATAAATTCATTGCAAAACAATTGGAGGAAACGAACAAAAGTGAGACAAACGTTGCATTGAATTGAGTATTAATTGCCATCTCTTTGGCCGCAATGTTTAGCGCCGTTTCAAGTGCTTCCGTACACCGACGACACAGCAATGGCCAGATCTGTGGCCGAATCGCTCATTCAGGTGAAGGGCTTCGACGCGAAAGACATGGCGAAGAGGTTTACGTTGGAGTACATAAAAGAGCCGAAGAGAGGCTATGGAGGGAATGTTGTCGACGTGTTTGCGGGCCTTAAGTACACCGATTATGAGGAGCCGTACGAACCGGCGCGCAGACAGTTCAACGGCACCGGCTCTTATGGCAACGGCGGAGCCATGAGGACGGGTCCGGTGGCTCTGTACGGCTTCCATCTGTCCGACAAAGAACTGATAGAATTGGCTGCGAATTGCGCGCAAATCACTCATTCGAACCGAAACGGCTATAACGGCGCTGTTCTTCAATGTCTGGCCATTCGCGACGCCCTGAAGACGCAGTTGTCAACCGACCAGTCCTTCGACGCAAATCTCTATTTGAATGGTTTGATTGAGAAGATGCAGAAAATTGAAGCGAAAGGCAATCAAAGCAATAGTTCCGCGAATACAACGAATGGCAATGAAGTGATCGAAACCCCATTTTCCGACAAATTGCTTAAAATGAGAGACATTTTTGAGATCGAGTCGAAAGCCACGGACTTATCGGCGGAAAGAGTGGCCGATATGTTCGGCAATGACGTGTCGGCTTTGAAGTCCGTCCCGTCGGCCATCTATTCGGTACTTAGGGCTCAGAAGCCAATTGATAGCTTCGAATGCAATAACCCATTCGTGCGAACACTATATTTTGCGATATCTCTGGGCGGAGACACCGACACCATTGCATGCATGGCCTGCAGTATAGCCGGCGCTCTCTATTCCGACCAAATTATTCCAAATGTTCTGCAAAGCCATTGCGAAAGCATTGATTCGATTATTCAATATTCGGATCAATTATTTGCGATGACATCTCATAAATAGATTTTGATTTCTAGACATAGATTCGGTTGGAATAGTAGATTGTTTTTACTGACGAATAAACATGATTAAATTTAACTAATATTTAATGAATTTGATAAATCCAATGCCAAACTACTTTAAGAGTGTGCCATACATTTGGATTATTGAAATAAAGCTTAAATCTAATAAATAATTGAGCATGTTCAATATTTTCGAAATGTCTATCGCGTTAATCGACGCAAAAAAGTACTATTTATCCAACAATTATCAAAACCTATTTCCCAATCAAAACAAATGCGGATTCAATGTAATTTTCAAATCAATTTTAATTACCCATTAAGTTATGCAATGCTAGAAACAAGTTTGCACAGTTAGTTTCTGTCCCGAACACGGCCAAGTTAAAATAATTTAGATCTGCAAAATCAAACACATAAAAGTATTATGTATTAAATTATTACCTTACCTACTGTAGCGTTCTTTAACAGTACTTGGTAAAATTTGTAATTTTACACAAATTTTTATTTATCGCATAAAATGATGGAAAATAAAGATAATATTCGAATACTTTTGCATTAGAAAAATAATTAGTTTACTCTTTACAAATACAATCAAATAAGCTAAATAATTACATCTGAGTTTTTAAAACAAATCAATATATTAATTATTTAAAGAATAAGAATAATTAATATGCATATAGTTAGGTAAATTTATTGAAAATAGCAATAATTTATTGATCTGATTAATAAATTTATTTTCTAAACTTAATATCTTTAATAATAATGATCAAGGCTATATTTGTGGTGATAATTAAGTAAATTAACATATATTTAGCTATATTACAATTTTACATCAATTTTTTTGTAATTTTCCAAACTTACATGTAATTTTACATGCAAAATTTATTTTACGAAAAATAACAAACGCTAATCATACAGAACTACTAGTAAAATATATTAACCTAACTTAATGATTGCATGATTGAGTAAAAAGCAATAAAATAGAAAGAAATTAATTTAAAAATTAGAATTATAATAGAAATATATTCTTTATTATTAATTTAAATAAATATAAAACTTTTGTATTGAAAACCGTTTAAAAGGTGTAAATTATATGAGAATTGCATTCAAAACTCGGAATATTTGCTGAATTCATAAAACGAGTGTTTTTTTTTGTTGGCTATAATCAAAATAACCTTGCTAAAATTAAAAGGCAGTTAAAAACCAATTAGGCACATCTGCATATCCTTGTCTTCTAAAACAACTGTCTTTAATAGATAATTACATGATATTTCAAACATGTTTTTTATTTTATAACTATAATTAATTTATCCTAATCATGCAAGTTGGCATGATCAATTGTGGGATGTCCAACAATACAAGAGTAAGAAGTTATTAATACTATTCTCGAATAGCGAATTCAAAGTAGAGTAAGAATAGAAAAACTAGTGATTGAAGTGACTTCGATGTGAGAGTGAAGTGAATTTGTGGTCCAATAAGAGGTATCGATAACCTGTTGCTAAACGCCGTTCGACTCAACGAGTGTTGAGTGCATTCGAGCCGTTTGTTCGCAATTAGGGTTTCAGCCAATGGTTTCAAACCAATTCATTAGACGATTGGACGTTCAGTAGAGTATCGATAGAATAGAGTTCATAGGGTTTTAGGGTTTTAGGGTTTGAAGGTCTGCGAGGTTTGAGTCGTTTGTCTGTTTGTCTCTATGTCTGTAATCCGATTCAAACTGTACTGCAGTTGCAAACAATGTACGCACTATTGACTCAATCAATGCAAACATAAACATTGGTTTGACCTCTAAATCACTTTTCGCACAATTTATTCATTTCTCGCATTTGTTTTGTTTCGCAAAATATCGACAAATAATTGAATCCAATGTATATCAAGTGGTAAGTGATGTGACGAATGGTAGGAATGTTTGCGAAGACAACCAACACTTCAAAGACGTCTGAAGCCGACAGCCGACGAAAGAGCGCTCTAATCGTCAGATCAGATGATAATATCAATAAATATAAACCAAATCTTCGGCGAAACGACTCCCGAAGTGATGCCATCACTGAATTGGAACTCATTTACGACAGACTTAATGAGGAGTTGTTGGACAGCGAACTGCTAGACAGGGCTGAGAGGAGAGACTTGCCGTTCAAACATCAGCTCTACTGGAGTGAGAGGAATGAGAGGAATGAGAGGAATGGTAGGAATGGTAGGAATGGTCACTACGACTGCAACGACTTGAACAACAACGACATCACTAGTGATGTTAAAGTCGAACCAATTGTTTGCAATAATAATCGCAGTTATGAGTCGTTCAATAAGAGGCGATCTGTGGCTACGATCGAAGCTCTGGAAGCGCTTCGCAATGACTACAAGTGTCACGACTCGGGCATTAGGGCCGACCAGTGGACTCTTCGGTCACGAACGCCTCCGTATCGGCGCTCTGCTGTTCCCGACATAGTTCGGGACGACTTTGCGTTTAGGAAATACAACAAAAGTTTAAGTCATTCGCAGTTATGTGCGAACGGAGGGAACGAATCGATCCAAGGATTCAATTCTCTTAAACGCATTAATAACAACAAACACTACTCTATGAGCTATTTGCTGACCAACTCCTCCGAAGACGACTTCTTCGCTCAGAACTACTCGCGTCACCCGAACTCCAACTCCAACAGTATTTACACCAACGATGAAGATCTGAAATACCTCTCGAAGGCCAACATCAAAGTCGACGACCTGTCGAACCGTCGGATCAGACAGTCTTCGGCCAACAACTGGATGCCATCACATCCGCCATTCGGTTTGTATTGAATATATTCTCTATTCAGACAATACTTGCCATCACTTCTCACAAAACAAACGAATTATAAATTTTTAACCAAATGTTAACTTTTGAAGGCATTCCGAATACCGTTGTTTCGCACTCCTCGGCCAACGACTACATTAGGGCTGAATTGGATGCAAAAGAGTTGTCAAAAGTTCGCTTTCGGTCCAAGTATTCGGTACCGCATCTAATACACGACGACATGGCCTTCAGGAGTCTTCGGAAGGACCACAAGAGTGCGGTTCCGGTGCACACGAGTCCTATCAACGGCTCTTTGCCTAACATTTCAGTCCGAGTTAGCACTTCTCGAGTCTAACAGTCATATTGTCATTGTTTGCCATCAATTGGATTGTTAGTCAAACCATTGATTTGCAGCCAAACTAACGGCCAGTAATCAGAAGTTCAGAACTAAATAATAATTATTCTTAATCTCAAATAAACTTTATTTACATTTATTCAGAGATTGATTTTATCCTATATTTAGATTTTGGAAAATATAAGTAATTTAAGCAATATAATAAATAAGTTTATTTAGACTCGAATTATACAAATTTTTAATTTTGTTGAATGTTATATAAATTGTTGAAAATGTTTACTCTTTAATAAAAATTGACTTAAAATAAGTGTTTACTTAAGTTTAACATTGATTTGAATGAATATGATTGAGACGAATGTGAAGAATGTCTAACTGAGGAGTGGATTAAAGCAAACTCTGCTGAACACAAAAGTTTAGTAAACTTATCAAGCAATTAGTCACTAATTATTAGTGTCAATTAGAACTTGCTAATTGTTTGAAAACTATATTATTATTTGAAAGTATGTGTAAAAGCAGAAGAAGGTGAAGCTATTCTGTAGTTTGCAATTCGAGTTACATTTGTTGGACTAATTCGCGGATTATTGCAAATTATATTCATATTCTTCGCCGATGTCTCGAATCTAGAAATCGAGTGGACTCTCAAACACTAGTTATTCGTAACGTTATTACCGAACGAATAGGACTTTAAAGGAAAACATTGAGAAAAAGCGGTAAATATTTGTTTGGGTTTTGAGAGCGAATGCAATGAAGTTTTGCTTTAATTGCGATTAGAATTGAATTAATTTGAGCGACGATTGACTTAATTCGCATTTAGACAACGATTCCTACAATGACTTCAATTAGTGGTCAAACCGATGAGACGAGAGATGACGCGAATTGTTGGCCGAATCCGAAGCGAATCAAAGCGATCGACGAGAAGAGCGCGAAAATGATTTGTAAATCAAAGACTAAACACTTGTCCCATTCGAGCGGCTATTTCGACGACATGTGACTAACGATTGCTTTGTTTTCGAGGTTCGGGTCAAGTGATCACTTCAGTGACGAATGTCGTCAAAGAACTGCTGGAAAACGCGATCGACGCGAAGGCGACGGTCATTACGATTCGACTCAAAGAGTTGGGCAAAGAGTCGATTGAAGTGACGGACAACGGCTATGGGATCGACGAAAAGGATTTGGACTTTTTGGCCAAAAGGCACTTCACGTCCAAACTGAGCGAATTTGAAGAGTTGTCCGCAATTTCTTCGTTTGGATTTCGCGGCGAAGCCTTGAATTCGTTGTGCAATTTGGCCAACATTTCGATCCAAACCCGGTATTTGAGTCAATCGATTGGCACTCATCTCAAGTTCAAGTGAGTGTCGCTTCCCATCCCTTCCGTTCCCTTCCGTTCCAACTCTCAGTGTTTAGTGTCTTATAATTGGCTAAAAATGGGCGAAAATAACGATTTTTATTAAATCTAACGACAGTTCGGACGGAAATATCGTCTCTCGAGACCCGATTGCCCGGAATGTCGGAACAACTGTTTTGGTGCAGAACCTGTTCCACAACATACCTGTGCGACGCAAAGAGCTTCAAAATAACATAAAACGAGATTTCGATAAAATGCTTCGTTTAGTGTACGGCTATTGCGTCGGAACAGTCGGTCTTCGCATAACTCTGTCGAACCAAATGGCAAACAAAGCGAAACAAACGCTGTTCTCGAGTCCCGGCCTTTCCGTCAAAAACAATATAATCGAAATGTTTGACTCAAAACAATTGAATTGTTTAATCGATTTTCAACAGTCACTCGAATCGAGTCAAGTCTCGAATAGCGACCAAACGCTCAAAATGAGTGGTTTTATATCGAAATGCGATTCCGGTTGCGGCCGAAGCGCTACCGATCGGCAGTTCTTTTACGTGAATCAGAGGCCGTGTGAGTACAAGAGTTTGCAAAAGTTTATTAATGATATCTACCGTTCCTACAATCGAACGCAATATCCGTTTGTTTTGCTCGACATCCGCATCGACAAGAGTTGCGTTGATTTCAATTTGAGTCCAGACAAGAGGCAACTCCTCATCTCAAGAGAAGAACAGATATTTGCGGTCATTAAGGAGTCGTTGACTCAGATGTACAACAAAGAGAGCAGTTGTTCATTGGATTCGATGACTAACTACACGACGATTAGAGGTTCGATGTTCTCGCAGAAGAGAGCCATCGATGACGTCGACGATGAGGTAAACCAAATAACCAGCCCTTCACTCAAGATCTCTCGGTGCCGATCGCCCTGTGACTCGCCCTTCAAAGACACCACAAGAAGTAATTCCCGCATAAGTTCAGGCAATCGACAATCGGATGATTCGAACTCTTCGGATAAACAAATAGATATACCGAAGAGTTTTACGAATGCTTTGAGTTTTATGAACTCAAAAGTTGGCGAAAGACCAGAGTTTGTTGATATCTCGAAACCAAAACCAATTGAGAGACAAACCAATGATTTGAGTGAAAGACAAGAAAATGTTTGCTTTGAGTCGACGAGAGTTAGAGACACTTCGACGCCTCCGACAGAGGATCGCCTGATTAGAGAGAGAGGAGAGGATGAGTCGGACATTACATCGGATTCGGTGAACAACAAAAGGCAGAGTTTGACTCAATTCGAAATGGTTGTCGAATCTGATGAAGAGAACGACACTAACGAAGCAAATAATGTGGCAAAAGATGAATCAAATGACGAGACAATAGACATTGACATCGAAACGATTAGAGAGCAGTTCGCGACGTCAGTGTTCATTAGGCCGGCGCCGAAAGCGCAGAAATTTAGCGCAAAGATGACGTCATCGCAGAACGAAAGGGCGGTAAAGGAATTGATCCACGAATTGAAAAAGAATAGCTTCGAAGACATGCAAATCATCGGACAATTCAATTTGGGGTTTATTGTGACAAAACTGGGAACCGATCTGTTTGTGGTCGACCAGCACGCGTCCAATGAGCGCTTCAACTACGAGCGCCTGCTCTCGACCACTGCCATCGAGAGCCAGAACTTAGTCGTTGCGATGCCATTGGAATTGAGTGCCGCCAACGAAATGCTTGTCATCGATAACATCAATGTATTTCGAAGACTAGGCTTTGGAGTTGTCGTCGACGAGAACGCCTCTCCATCTCATAGACTGTCTTTGTCTGCTCTGCCCATCAGTAAGGACTGGACGGCCGGAAAGGAAGACATCGACGAAATTGTCGGAACAATAATCGAAACTCCAATCGAAGTGTTAAGCGATTACCAGTTGAGTGGCTTTAAGAAAGTAATCGCTTCGCGCGCCTGTCGTTCCTCTGTTATGATCGGCGAATCACTGCAGAAGACGCAGATGAAGACAATCGTCTCTCAGATGAGCCAACAGACGAATCCGTGGCATTGCGCGCACAACCGGCCGACGATCAGACATTTGCTCGACTTGACGGACATCTCGTCGTTGGCTAACAATTAGTTGTGTTTTGGCTTTAATTTTATTGATTTGTTGTTCGAAAAAGTTGTATAAAATTGATGTTTTGTATAAACTATTGTATTTACAGATTATAAATAGACGATAAAAATAGTTATGATTTTATGTGTTCTAAAAAGTAGTCTTAAAACGAGATTCAATTGGATTGAGATTTTCATCGAATGAGAAATAATGTCAAAAATAGGGTTAAAAATATCGTCAAATATCCGGGAATTAAGTGATTCGATGCGAGCTATAGAACAACAGAATTTGAGTCGCGATTAGCGAATGAGTGGATTCGGTCGGAATGCGTGACCGCAGCCATACATACAGTGATATAATAGTTACAGCGGTCGCCGTTACAGCACTCAACGCATTCCCAGTCGTTGTACCAAATTCTGTCACATCTTTTGCTCACATTTCGGATCGATTCGTCGCATATTCGCTGCAATTGTCGGTTCAAACAAAACACAATTTAGAGACTATTGCCTAAGAACTCGATTCGAGCGCACCTTTGAAGCGCATCTCTTCGACACATAGAACTGCTTCTCTCCGGTCGGCGCCCAATAGGGTGTGCCTTGAAGTCGAGTCAAAATGGATTTAATTGAAGGAATGGTAGCAAAACGTAAATCTAATGACTAGGGACTCACTTCCCCAACGAACTTCCGTAAGGCATCGGTCGTCCGCCAACTCACACGTTCTCACAGTTTCTATGCATTTGTCTCTATTGTTGTCCTGATTTTTGCAGACATAGCACTCGAGACCCGACACTAAATACTCGACAATTCATTGATTTTTAAATGCATTTGTTTTGACATTTTTCGCTTAAATTATAAAAGTTTTAGCCATACCTTCAACGTATAAAACAAAGTTTATGATCAAAATTTTGAAAACCAAACCCACATACTGCATGTTCATCTTGTAGATTCATTCACAATTTAAGCATGTTAAATACAAATTTATTTGAATATAGTAATCAAAACAATGTTAGGAAGTTTCGAAAATATTTCTAAAAACTAAAACAAACAAATTTTGAGCCACACCTGTACGGCCTATACAATACTACCTCAGTATTCAAACTCACCCTCAGGTAAACTCAACTCCAGGTAAGCTGTCGGCGCTTTATTTGATTTCTCATTACTTATATGATGTACCAAGTAAGTTTCCTACTGTTATAGTAGTGCAGTGAGTATTCATAATGTATACTATTATGAAATAGAATGATTTTTTAACATTAAATTATACAGAAAAATTATTTAATTATTACTTATCTATTTACAATTTAGTAAGCTAAATCTTAAATAATAACAAATATTTGCTTTATTTTATTGCATATTTTAAAACAAAATTGTTGAAAAGACAAAATCAATTTACATTAATATGCTTAAAAATCAGTGTATATATTTAATATTTATAATATTATTTAATAATTAATAATTGAATTTGACTTAAACATTAGATAAAATTATTTTTGAATAATTTAAACACAATTAATTTGTAATAATTTTAAATAAATTTAGTGAAAGTAAATTAATTATTTGAAAAACGGGAATTTTCAATTGTTAAACTTTAATTAGCATTTATTTTAATTAAATTTATTTAATTATAAAAATTAATTTTTAAAAGTGAGATGTTTAATACGATGTTAATAAAACCGTAAGCTTATTTATTGTCACATATCCAACTGTGAGTTATTTTATTACCAAGGTGAACATTTCGATTAATTTATAGCTTAATTAATCAAATATTCCGAAAGACATCGCGATATTAGTAGAGTATTAACGATTCGATTATTTATGAAGTTGTGACCGATTTTTGTTTTTTGTATTAAATATAGAATTTGTTTTAGAGATAACTTAATGAACTAATGTTTTAATTTAATTAAAAATTTATCTTCATGTTTCAAATGAAAATAAAAGCGAATTGAAAATAATTAATAGTAGATTTAATAAAATTACATTTTAAAACAAAGTCATAGTTTAGAAGCAATTTATATAATGCGAGTTTTGATTAGAATTAAATGATTTTTTTTTGCATAAATTTAAACTTATTCTGCAATCAATTTATTGTAATATTAAAAATTGATATTATTGTCAAATTTCTAACATTTGTCACAGTTATAAGTAATTTTTCTCCAATGCTATCATATTAATGCTATTCACTCATTAGGTATTGCAGTGTATATCGAAACTAGAATATAAGAAAATTTTACTTGATAAGTTTAAAAGATATGCTTTTGTAGATTTGGCACAATTTCAATCACACAATGAATGATATCAATCGCATTGTAACTAATTTTTTGATTTATTATTTTTGAGATTCAAAGTCAAAACAATCGCCGTTTCGGTCGTTCATTAGAATAAAGCAATTTATGGATTATTTTGAGTAAAAAATTAAGAAAAAGTAGATTTGAATCGCAAATCAATCGATAGTTCACTCGTCGATACATTGGCCGACATTTGCGTTCAGCGAGAGTTCAGAAGTGGTGCAGAAGTGGATGAGAGGTATGAGAGGTATGAGAGAGCGCTGAGTGAGAGCATCGAAATAATTAGTGGGATGTGAGCCGAGACGAGGGGAACGCCGTCTTTGTTGCAGCCGTCGGTCGCACAGCAGTGAATGCAGTCGACGTCGTTATTCTTGCACTGGTCCTTGAAGTTTATGAAGTCTAGCACCGGGTCGGGCAGATGGCACGGACCCAATGCACACTCCTTCTTGATGTGGAGGCCGTCGGCCGCTGTAATTGCATTCATTCAATGTTTTCATTTCTTTCCAACTTATCTTTCATTTTTACTCAATAAGACTGCATCAATATATTCTATACTCTATACTGTAGCATTTCAAATTTAAAGAATATTCTCTTTAAAACATTCCTCACTATTTTCAACTATGTAGCAAAAAATATACCTGCTATTTGAACATATCGATTGACTTTATTTACATACAGTATATTTTTGTAGATAAAATCGATTTTTGGAATTTAGATCCGGAAAGAGTTGACTTGACTTACGCTGTTTGAAGATCCGAGTCATACACCTATCGTAGGCCTGATTTTGCGGACATTCCTGTAAGAACTCATCCGAACAAAGGCTGTTGTCATTCGTGTGACAGATATAACATCTCAACGAATATGTCATTCCAACAAATTCTGCAATAGAAACCGTAGATACTGTAGAGGATTTGCTTCATTTTCATCTTGCTTATTTGTTTTCAAATTCTTTCAAATGTACAATGTTTTGGTTTTACTAATACAATAGAAATTTTTAATATTTGTTTCTATTTATACTGTAACAATTATATAATGTGCTCAAATGAATATACAACGGTAATATTAATTGCATATTTAACATTAATTAAGAATAAGGCTATTAAATTGAGCAATACACAAATAAGAGAGTAACAAAATGACTTGTGAAACTTACGAATTAAGATTAAGAATGCATGGGTTGTATTAAAACTCGCCAACACTACCATGATTCAATGTGCAATTCTCTAAAACAGTCGAGTTTTAATATTCAAACACTTATTGCAATTATTCATTCAACTAATATTGAACAATAGCATAGCATAATTTTGGTGAATTTATATTATATACTCAGATTGAGAACCGATTGAAAACCAAACTGATTTGGAATTTGAAAACAAATTCATTATTGAATTGTTGGGATAAAAGTGAAGACAGAAATTGAGAGAAATAGAGAAAAGTCTGAAATGATTGGATTGAATTGAAATTCAGATGAAAGGCCGACTGAAGCGAGAATAGTGACGATGTAGTAGAGATGCAATGGGGATGAGGTGGGGATGAGGTGGGGATGCGGTGGGGATGCAGTCGAGAGGTTGTACTCCACGCATCATAAGCTCGCAATCGATAACATTATACATCAATATAGCCATACATTAGACCGAATTGAAGAGAAGCGCAAAAAGAGCTGAAGAGAAGTCGTGATGTTTTGTTGAGTCGAGCATTAGTTTACATATCGTATATCTGTATTACACAACATCTCAATTTGTATTTCATATTCAAGTGCTTGATTCTAGCCAAGTATAATTTACCAAATTGTTTATTTCGATCAAATATCTCCCATGTCTTAAAATTTTCTCAATTTTATAAATTTATTATTTAATAAAAAAAACCATGCTATTACCGAATCAAATTGATGCTCACGACTCTTGACATTTGAAAATTTAGCAAATCTACAGTATTAAGCAGCCATAAATTAAACGCTGCATAATTTATTTCTAACAATGCATAATAAATTTAAGCGAAGATCAATTATAACGAGTTATTTTAAAAAAACTGAAACATAATTAAAAAATACATTGACAAAATAATTTAATTACCGAATTATCTAACTTTAGGCGCCATGGCGTGTTATGTCAGTTTCTTAAAGGGGGTGGCGTACTACCTAG